>JAQFYC010001098.1:0-39940 GCA_034694165.1 Tomocerus mixtus | reverse complement strand
CGTTACTTTGAACTTGGTGTTGACAGCAAGCAAATTAATGAATGGGAGATAGTGGGTGTTGGGGAAATGTGGTAGATAATCTATAGCGCCTATATTTCTAATTACAAATTAGCTAATAAAACAATATTAATAGTAAATGTTTTGACGTACAGTTAAAGGAATCCCATTGCAATTTTGACTTTTTCTTTGTAACTTCGGATTTTGTGTTGGTGTTGGTCCGACCAATCCTCTCGATGCCAGTTCGGGGAAACAAGTGAACAGAACAGAATACAGAACACAACATCAACACAATTTCGAGTTGGATTGGATTGGAAGTGGAAGTTAGATGTTTTAAGCTGAATTCTCACATACCAATATAGTTATAACATCTGATATAATACTCGCTATAATAAGGGGTTTCCTGTGCGTGGTGCTGTGAGGAAAGCATAAAAGCATAGAGCATAGAGCATTGTTATAGTACATTTTGTCAAACAACTGTTTCGGCAACAGCCCTCGTAATACCGGGATTTAAAATTAATCACAATTGATAGACATACCAAAGTCATTTATCATTTATAGTTTTTAATTACTTCTCTCCATTGCATTATTTCAAAAAAGTTAGTATGCAAATCGTAGAAACATTAAAGCAATAACTTAGGTCAGGGTCTGTACTGTACTGTACATTTTTCTAAAGCCCCCCTGTATGATATGCCCGGCAATCTTAAACCCTGTTGTAGATTCGCATAGACAGGCTCAGTGATCTGTTGTTGTTTACCTAGATCACTTGTGCTAGTGCCTTGACTGACGGACTTGACTTGTGATTTTCGGTGATCCGATCGTTATTGCATTAGCGATAACTAACATTGTGTTTCCTATATATAAGTCTGTGAGACTTTCTATGTTGTCTTAACTAAATTGCTGATCATCATTTAAGACTTTAAGACTGACCACAGCAGAATATTACTTATATGGTTTGAATTTTGAATGCTGAATCCTTGAATTGTTACACATAAATTAATTACACTATCCTACAACCGATCTACATGCGTGCGTATCAACCAAAATTAAGCAGAACCAGATCAGTTATACTAAAATCACCAGAACAATACTGGTTTGGCTACCTATATCTTTATTAGAAACACACATCAATAATAGTTGTCTTTGTCAATTAAAACCACGTGCTATTACTTATATAGTATTCGATACTGTCCACTGTACTGTTTACAGAATCGTGTTTTAGGTTTCCAAGAACATCTCAACAAGTCTTGATCTAATTCGTGTAGTTTAGTTGATACAATATATGATATAATATAAGTTTAAATTAATGGTTGTGATCTCTCCTTCAACAACTGCATTTAAAATAAACACGTGCCAGCAATCAGCAGTCAGAGGTTGACGCTACCAATTACCGGAATGCAAGGCAATAGAATCGATTGTATTGTTGCATCCTGAATGTCCTTGTTGACCTGTTTACTACGTTGTATGAAATAAAACTGCTAGGGTCGACTACTGGATCATCATGATTGCCGTTGCTGATCGTCAATACGACGTTTAAATCGTATGTTAATGTTAATCTTTATAGCCTAATAGTTATTGAAACTTGCTCTTTCGGTAATACGTGTATATATATATATTCTATTACTAATTACTGTACTGTATTATTAATTATATGTATGTTTAATTTAATTGTACTATTCATACCTAGTAATTCAATACCGGTAAAATCTAATGTTTGTGTAACTGAAACTGTTTTGCAGTACATACTGTGTGTTATATTGTATTTGTTATAAGCTACAGTAATAACCTGCCGGTGCGGTACCGTTGTAAATATAAATTCCTTAGATGACAGATTGATGATTGAACTAATTATAAAAGCGTATTAATTTTGTGTTTGTTTCAACAGATTTATATTTCCTACTATTATTGGCTAAAGGACATCGTTAACCTGTGGGCAGAGAAAGTATCCGAAGAGTCAAGTTTATAAAAATGTAAGAACCATTACCAATGTGCAAAATCTAATCTTGCACCTATGACTTAAGTTTCCCTGTCACCTTTAGGGAGTTTTGTGCTGATTGCCTATCCGAAACATCGGATTTTTTGATTAAATAGTGTAGTACTACCTAGTCTAGGCTTTGTTGAAACAATGTACATGTTAAACTTGAAGCATTAAGTTATTTGCATTTCTGTGTTTTAATTCTGCTAATAATTTATTTTCAGAGAATCAATGCCTCAGCGCCCAGACAAGTGGAAAGAATTGTTTGCTGATTTAGGTCGGCCCACTCTTCGTGGAATTAGAAAATGTCCAAAGTGTGGAACAGTTAACGGAACGAGAGGCAACTCTTGCAAGAACAAAGCTTGTGATGTTATTTTCAGAGATAATGGAGTTCGAAAAAAGTCTGCTACTGACGCTTGTCGGATTACATGTAATGTTGCTGGATTTGAGGTACTATTTTTAACATTTTTGTATAGGATCGTTACTGTTTTCTCCAGTGGTTATTAACTCTTCAAAATATTTTTAACAGACAAATCTACAAATATATTCAGTGAGGCTAAGAGATCGCGGTCCTGACTATAGAAGTTTTGTGCAACTCCCATGTTCATCTTCGCCTTCACCTGATACAGAAGTCGATTCAATGAGCATGGAATCGAGTGCAAAGTGTTACGTAGATCATTGTGTTCGAAACCGACAAGTATGAAATTCATTTTATGCAAACATATAAGCTATAGTTATGACATGTTCCAAAATGGACGTATATTTATCTTTTTGTGTTATGTGATCTAATTGTGATTGTTATTATTTATTTGGTGATTAGTATCCATGCCATCATGTAGAAGCTGCAAGACTATGTTACACGGATTCCCAGCCATTACCAATAAAGCATTCCGTGCTTTCAACGCTAAATATTCCCCCAGACTGTCAGCAAGTAAGATGTGTAATATAATATTGATTACCTTTTGGGAAAAAGAACCAATTTACTGTATACTGATTATATGAATTATTTTAGGTACTTTCTATATTTGTCAACGATATGCCCGAACTATTGGTGCAAAGGGTTTCCAAAGTATCATTTGTAGTAAAATGTAACACATCCGCCAGGCATCCCTTTGGATATCTCCATATAATGTTCTTTAAACCTTGTAAAGACGATGTTAGTCCTCAGCCAGAAAAAAAGTTTCTTTGTACCTGTCGTCCGTTTAAACTAAATGTAATTATTTTAAAATATTTATTTTGACTTTTGTATTAGAATTATAGCATGCTCAAGACTTTTAAAGAAATCCTAAATAATAATTAAACATTTTTCAGAGCCGTGAATTGGATATTATGGCTACTGAACCTCAATCATTTTACGACTCCGGAAATAAACTTTGCATGCATTTTTATGCTTGCATATGTGCCTTTGCCAGTAATGAATTGCTGAGTGCTGAATTCGACTATTTTCTAGCCCCAATATTACAAGACTATACCCGTAAGTAATCCTTTTTTCCAAAATTAATTATAGTGATAAATAATTGTCATCATTATCACCATTTACTTTTATATCCTCCTGAATTTTATTGCAGCAACTCTTCTAAGTCAGTTACACTTAGTCGCCATACCTGATTCAAATGAACGAGATGTCGAGTCTTTAGATCCCAACCATATTGCTGTTGAAATTATGCGAGAAAACATATCTTTATTAGAAAGCATAGCTGCTGCAGACGATTCCACTTTACCAAATGTAAGTTTATAAATTATTATTCATTTTAATTATGTAGAATTTGGGGGAATTCAAAGACAGATACTTAAAGATTATTTACCAGAAGTGTATTGCAAAAACGTATTTAAGTTGCGAATATTCCATTTATTATGTTAAATTTAAAATTGTATACGAAATTTGTATTTCAATGAGTGTTTTAATTGGAATAATTATGATTTTTTTGACAGGTACAAGGACTTGAAGGCGTTTTTTCCGATCAAATAATAGTAACTAATGTCGATGATACGTTAAGTATTGGAGATTCTGGTCTTAGTGGACTTGACGAAACTGAGCAACAAGTAAATGACTCATTAGTTATGATTCGTTAAACAAAAAGACTACCCTACAACCTAACTATACTAATTCTTGTTTTTTTTTCAAGGTTTGTCACATATTTGCGACAACACAGAATACTATTCAGCTATCAAATGCTTACACGACAACAGACAGCAATACAAATATTTCAAACGGTTCCGTAACCCTTCCACCGTTAAAACGTCGAAAGGAAGATTCGCCGCCTTTAAATGAAGCAAATAATAAGACGCCCGTACAATATGACAAAGCGGTTCTGCCTAAACGAGCTTCTGTTAGAGCAAATAATTCTAAACCTACTACACCTTCAATATCTTTCTCAGCAAATAGTCAGATTAGTGTACCGGATAAGCGACATGACAGTCCTGAATTTGAAATGTGGTTAGCTGGGATTAATGAACGAATAAACCACACTATGAATTATAGATTTGATGGCAAACCTGAACCACTGATTTACTACGTTCCTCAGGTAAATTGTCTTTGTTTTAATGAAGAAAAATTTTATTACACATTTGCTTTCTATTGATGCTTATACTAACATATTTAAATTTTTAGGACATTTTTGAATGTCTCAAAGAAAGAATAACGACTGGAGTTAAGAAAAAGCGCCTTCCAAATCAAACTGTGGTTATACATCGCACAGATAGACCTCCTGCTGGAACTTTCACAAAACATGTCTGGAAAATAACAAACATTATTCATATACTTCAAATCTTCAATAGCTCAATGGTATTATTTTATTTGCTTTCTGAATACAAATCTATATTCTTGGACTACAGAGGCGTTTAAAAAGTATAAAACATTATTATTGGTTTGACAGGTTCCACTAAAGATAAATCAGTATTTTATTCAAACTGGAAATGAAGAATACGAAGAGTGGTCACCGCCTAAAGATGATGATGATCCTAAAAACCAACCAATAGTACCGGTCCTGCATAGTACTTATATGAAAGTCGGTAAGTTAATCACGTATAAATATACAGATATAGGTCTGTAGTATTTAAATGTTACAAAATTAACTAATAACATGTTGTTTTATCGTGCCACTAACACTTAATATTTATTTTTGTGGTATTCTTATTAGGGAGAAATGATGTCAATCCTAAGGAATTTGTGCCGTTTGTGATAGAATGGATTCAGGATATTTTCCCTCTTTCTAAATTGGGAGAACTGTCTTTAAGTTTCCAGTTCGGACACACTGGAGTAACGCAAACAGTTGAAGATAAAAACTGAAATTAATTTCTCAACTGATCTGACAGTGATGAAATGTAGAAGACTAAAACATAGATTAAGAAACTATTAGAATCATCGGATAGCTCTATTGTCCTCGGTATGGAAGACATTATTACAATTTTAATATTCTCGTGCTAACGGAAACAGACTGTCCTCACTCTGCTGTTAGACATGTCATGGCGCATAACAGGCACACCTTTTTTAAAGTTCTGTAGGCGAAATATTTGGCAGTATATTACCATTTTAGCTGTGTTTTAGTAAAAATTAATTTAAAAAGCATTTGATATTTGTTGTCTGCACTCAATTGTATGGAATTCCAACCAACCAGTTTGTGGCTGACGTACCACTTACCCTTAGAACTTACTGCTCGTATTTACCCAAGTATTTCCTCAGACCAATGGATGCAGATGGGTGTGAATTGTCTACTCTTATTCTGTTCAGTCGTGTCAAGATACACATATTATCTGTTTTGTCTGCCACAGATTTTGCTGTCCGTGAATGCATGCAGCTATGCAAATCGAGTCTGTAGCAAAAATTTATATTCGCAGACAATGGTTTCTGTGTGACAAATTCCCTTTGTGATTTGCATGAAAGACTGCACTCAAAAAATAGCGAAATAACTTTACATGTGTTAGATGTTAGAGAAGGAAATTATAGAGACCTACAAATAAGGTTTCAGTGTCATTATGAAGGGGAAGTGGCCAGATACCGTTTTTTATCAGTTTTTAAGTTGGCCGCTTGTTTTTAATGATTTTACATTTTTTATCTAAGGCGACAGGGGGCAAAATTAATTTTTAGTTTTCTCTAGCTGTCTTTGTAGGCTCTCGAAATTACTTAAAGTTTACTGAAAGAAAAGAGGATATCTCCCTTACCAAGGTCAATAAAACACATAACAGTTTGATAATTTTGCGGTTCCTATTACTGTAACTGTTTTAAGAATCATTGGTTTATAATAGTAATTATTCATATACAAAGAATGACGAAATAGGTGCCTAGACAACATGTGTACATAATTATTAATATGTGTGCCCTTTTGTTAAACGGTATGCTTAAAAATGTGTTACTCATCGCATCACACACTTTAGAATGTATAAAATATTTATAATAATATTTTCTTCATGAATTTCTCATACTCGGATTGCAAAAGCAATACACCGATTATTAATCCTTGTTTTTACTGTATAGTAAATGTGGGTAAGTTAATTGTTAACGTATAAACATATTTGAGTTTTAATAAATATTCTCCATAAGTTCGGAAATAGGCGCCACCATATATGAGTGTTGAAGTATTTATTAAGTTATAATTATTGAGTTTCAAGACTAGCCAATTCTCTCATTTTGAGCAACAGCGAAAGGAGAAAAGTATTACATTATGTTGTTCTATTTTCGCATAAAATTAGTAAATATGCTGCATAATATTTTGATGGCGCATGATTAACAATGTGGAAATAATTAAATCCATTGTAATATTTTTCATTTTTATTCATCTTTTAAATCAAACTATTATTTACACAAATGATTAACTAGCTATGCAGCAACAATTTTGCTCATTCGTACAATATAATAAATAAAATGACACACAAATGAGTGACCCAGGTTGTCACAGTTTTGGCTTCATATTCTTCTTGCTAAAATTGCTTGAGCTCACAATGAAAACAGTCTTACAAGCACAAGGGGACTCATTCATTCGGTATAATTGGCGTAGAATGCCTTCATTTGTTGAGGCGTATAACTCACATCACAAACAACCAGACTAATACAGGTATAGCCATATACATCGAAGTAATCAGTCAAAAAGTAAAAAAATGTATATTAAAACTGCTATTTTGTAAGGCGTAGATAAGACGATACCCTGGAACTTTTATTAGCCTGTGTACAGGAATGGAAAGAATCACTGACCATAATCAATGTCATCGGTACCCTCGAATGTGACTGCTATTTGAACTTCGTGAGTACCTACTAGCCTTTATTTCAAATCGGTGTATCCATCTAAATGAACCAACATACTTACTTACTGATATATAGTAGATACCACACATTATGCTTTCGATTTGGCCCAATATAGTAATATATATTATATATCATAAATGATTCATTTGAGGCGTATTTATATAGTTAAGTACCTATGTATGTAGTAGTTTACAAATAATTGGCATCATAAGTACCAAATTAATACAAGTATACGTATTTTTAGTAGCATGCATAATATCATTTAATATTTTATGCTACATTTGAATTGAAACAGTTAATAGGTTGCCTATTTTGTCGATTGTAACTATTTGGATCTGCTGAATCGTGCAACTAAAATTGCGAATATCCAGAAAATTATACTCCAGATTATGGATGACAAGAAACCAGGCCAGACAGCGGGGTGAGAAATTCCCCATCCTCGGGTCAGCATAGATCGCATACTTTCACAGGCCAGAGTTTCCGGAAGAATATAACTAATGTCTCGGAGAACCTTTGGCATGCTTTCAATGGGCCAGACAACACCTAAATAACAATTAAAATGTTAGTATTATGCATAATTAACATAAATATAATGAACACCCATATTTATTCGAGAATATAAGAATATTTTTGACGTACCTGATAAAAGTAAATTGGGGTAGAAACTTCCAAGAGCCAGTTGAATTGCATTGCGTTCTTCCTTGCAAACAGTGGAAATGAGGAAACCTATAATAATAGACACAGACTTTTATACCCTGACACCTTATCCAACTAAAAATGCTAAAAGTGGAAATATTAGTAATTTCACTATTCGTACCAAAGGCCATGCCGCAAGTTCCTTGAAGAAGGGTAATTACAATAGCCCATCCTAATGGTCCACGTACAGGGACTTCGAATACAACGATCATAAAGAGAAGCACAAGAGCCGTTTGACCAACCATGACGACATACTGGGTAATCATGTGAGCAGAAATGACTTCACCAGTTGTAACTCCAGCGACCAAGGATCTGTCCAACATACCTTCTTTCTTCTCAGTGATGAATGCTGAGCCAGTTAAAGCAACCGCCATGAAAAATATGATGCTAAAAGAAGAACATTATTTTTGTTATTAAATGACGATAGATACATAGATAATTCAGTGGAAACTGTTCGGTTCTCTTATAATAAATTAATTTTATAAGTAATAAAGTTACCTCAATACGATACCAGGAGCCATGAATTCCATGAAGCTGGGATGATCGTGTCCATAAATCGGTTCATCGAACTAAATATCAGAATTTTATTTACAATCTTAGTTGATTGCTTCCCAATGTTGGTCTCAATAGTATTTAAAAATAGAAACTCTTACAAATAACGGCAAATCTCCAGAGGAAGGATCATGCTCACAATCCGATAACAACCTTTTAGAGAAGGTTCTGAATGTTTCCAGAAAGATCCTCTGCAAAGAAAACGCGATTTGTTGGTCTGATTTGAAAAAAAAAAATATTTCAATTAGTTTATCACTTTCTCAAAAAATAGACATAATGAATTGAATTGAGATAAACTTGTTTGGGAACGAACTCGACATGTCCATCTGTATACGGATCCGAGAGCCATAAATTGTATCGTTGTCAGCTAGATTTCCAGCAACTCCTCGGTCAACCATCGATATAGAAAAGTTTTCCGGGAAGGAGATGTAGCCCCAGATTTTTCCCAAACGGATATCCGCAACGGCATGGTCTTCTTCGTCGTAATTTACCTACAAAGCACAAAAATTATTTATGTTTAAAACATTCAACGACACCTTCTGCTTTCAAATTAATATTTTATGGGAAACCTATATTTACCAGATGAACAGCATGTTTGGGCAGTGTATCCAAGTAGCGACAACTCAAATTATACGTTGTACAACCTTGTTCAGAGTGACAGATTTCAGGTCCCGGAATTTCGTGATTGATAACACCCATTCTCATATCCAAAGGCTCACGTCCGATAGCAAGGCAGAATAAGATAACTTGTATAGCCGGTAATACGAATATAAACAACATAAACCTGTTATACAAAATATAGTCAATTTAATTCAGGTCATTAAAAATTGAAAAGTTATATGCTACATAATTTACTCTGCAAAATTTACCCGATATTTCGCCACATGCAGATAAAGTTCTTAATTATCAGTGCTCGTAGCCGATTGAATGATGAGATGGGATTGAAAGAACACGGTCTAGTGCAACAATCGGCACAGTCTTCAGCTACTTGGTCCATGCGAGTGAACCCAACCTCCCCATTTGGAGAAAGTTCCTTTGTCTTATCTTCGCCGTTCACCAATTGCTCTTTGGATTGATGGAAGGCGAGTCCGACTATTCCATTCTCCTCCGGGACCACAACACCTTCAGCAAGATGTTTATTCTTATCATTGTAGACAGAGACCATGTTGAGACTATTATTCTCTGTAGTGGCCAGTGGCAGGTTATTTGGCAGATCTGGAAGCATCACGCTACTATTATTCGTAGATTTGTCTTTCATGCAAAGTTTAAGGAATACGTCTTCTAGTGAGATGCATTGATGAAGCTTCAGAAGATTCGCTGGCGAGTCTTCAGCTAATAAGCGACCACTTCGCATTAATCCAATCTGAAAATATACAAGTATAAGCCGTTTAGGTTTTTCCTTATGAACTTATATGATTTTTTTTAAATGATCATTATGTTCATTTTCTCACCGCGTTCGCTTGCTTCGCTTCCTCGATATAATGCGTAGTGATAATGACGGTTGTCTTTCCAGTCGCCACAAGACTACACAGATGATTCCATATACTGGAAAAAGGGATAACATAAATTGTCGTATTATGAACTATAAATTATAATATTATGAATTTGATAACACCATTATTTATTAATTAAATCATAACATTTCGTTTGGCATACCTTTGTCGAAGTAAAGGATCAACTCCTACGGTTGGTTCATCTAAAATGAGCAACTCAGGATCATGAAGTAGTGCCACGGCAAATGACACTCGTCGTTGTTGGCCCCCACTGAAAGAATAAATTATTAATAATTGTTAAAATGCTTCCTTTCCTTGTCTAAATCATTAGGGGACATTTTGAATACAAGACTTACCTGAGGGTTTGTATCTGTCTTTGGAAAGAAGGTAAATCCAAGAATTTGATGAGGAAGACCATCTTTTCCTCGATCTGAGCAAGGGTCATCCCGTAGATTCTCCCAAAATATTGCATGGCTTCTTGAATGGTAAATTCTCCATATAAAGCGATTTCCTGTGGCATGTAGCCAACTCTTTTACCCGGCACACCACTTTCGGGAGTGCCAGGACGAGCACCAAAAATTAGTATATCACCACGGTCCAAACGACGCATTCCAACGGTGCACGCTAGAAGCGTTGTTTTTCCGCAGCCGCTAGCACCCAGCAGACTGTAACTGCAAAACATAAAAAGGAAAACATTAGCTTAATTGTAGAAAATACACCTTGAATTAAGTTGCCACCACATTATAATAACCACCACATTATAAATGCTTTTTCGATATCAAAGGCAAGACAAAATGTTTACCATTTTGGTATTCTACATACTTCGGAAGCTTCTTACATGTAAAATTCTTTGTATTTCTAAACTTCTGATTTGATCTAAAAGCAAATTGCATTGTTTTGTACGCATTTCTACTAATCCAACAACACATCTCTATCCCTTGTAATTGTGTGCAATTAATTTATCTACCTAAAACTGTACACATAAGCAAAGGGCAAATAGTAGGGCGAAAGTAAATAAAAGGTTATGGCATAGGTACACATAGAGATTATAACATTGCAACGATTTGTGTACCTCTGATCTACAAATTAAAAGACTAATAAAATATTAGTGATTGTTACATAAGGAAACAAACAATGGGAAAGATTAGTCTTGACAGGAGGTCTGCCATGACAATTCGTTAATACGGCAGATAGGACGAAGAAATATGGTTATGTTGACACACACAGTGTGAGTAAAAGTATGAGCTAATTTGTGAAGGAAGGTAGGTCAGAGCCACTATCACACAAGACACGGTCAAGTATACGTATTACCGTATTAGTATTTATAAGCTATTAGGGTTTAGGGTGCTGAGGTGACCTGCGAATGTGTAAATAGCATGTAACTTGTGATGATGCGACTTGACCTGACTGTGAAATGTGAAATAAGTAACTAAGAATTATTGGGATTATGTATATTGCTCAGCTCCTTAGTGGTAGATATACACATTGCTACATATTGTATCGGATGATATATAATACTAATTGTCTTGAACTAGCCTAGCCTCCTGCACTTTTAAAGAATAATAAAGTATTAAGGCTATCTGATGCAATTGCGGAAATTGAGCGTGAAGATGAGTTTTACTTACATTGCATTTCGTTACTCACACACAAGCTAAATTGTCCAACAATGGATTACATGGATTTTAAGGTTTGCATTACACAGATGTATATATGTGTGTTGGTATTTACATATACAATACGTTCGTAAGAAAATACAGACAAGGTGGTCATCATGGTTTCAAAATTTCAATAGAAAATAGTTGTTGGACGTAGTGGATGGCAAGAAGTAATAGTAATCCTCTTAAGTGAGTTGTGAATGAATGACCAACTGTTTCTTTATGTGAGAATGTACCTGCCTAAATGGTATTACATTACATATGCATACCTGCGTATTCTTAATTTAAAGGAATATAAATATATTAAATATCTATCCCATTTACAATTATACAATCACTGCACCGTAGGTACGTACTATAAGTTAGACACAAGTGTCTAAGTAAGTGTCTATATAGCTAACGTAAGCTAATCAAAATAAAATAGTGCTACTAGGCATTATTCTCTCACTCACTCACTCACAGCCATTGAATTGTGAATCGTAAATACCTAAAGAGTCACTTCATGTCTTCATTTGACGACAGGACACCTATTTGGTTGGTGAAAGTACGATGTCTCATCGCATTTCGAATTGTTTGCATTTATTTTTAATATTGAGCCCCAAACGAAAATGAGTTGAGACTAAAATATCTCACGACATGGCGAGAACTAACAACAGACGAGTCGAGACTTCATTTCACGCACTACTAGAACTATTATACTTTATGTCATGCTAGAAGTTCTTGTGCCTACTTACATATACATACTACATATTTATTTACCTACAAGTCAGGCAGACAAATACGATACATTATACTACCAACTAATAAATTGTACCTGCTAAGTACTTGTTATTGCTACCAAGTTGAGTTAAGTAAAGTATCCTTTACCATCTGCTCACCTCACTACTATCACAATGCATAACTATTGTATTTTATTCTTATTCTTATTAAAGGTGGAATACTACATCCTATAAATGTTCACAGTGAATAAACTCTGAAAGACTGTATGTGGTCATATAAGTAGGTAATGTTTCCTTTTCGCCTCCAAAATGTCGTGCAAACTGCAGCGATTACAATTTTCTACTGTGGTCGCACCTAATTTCTTCCGTATTGCTAATAATACATTATGTCACAGATAGAAATTAAAAAGTTATATAACAAAGAAAAATGTCAGTCTAAAATTACAACTAAGCACCGCACCAAAGTACTTTCTATTGCATGTAGGCGGTAAGTAATAACATATAAGTAGCATAAGTACCAAAAAAGCATTCTAATGTTTTAGGTAGTAAATACTAACGTCTAACTTCTAAATTCTAATACATATTATAAATAATACACATAATAAATGCCCCACAAAATAAAAATTACCCTGAATATAAATAAGTGGAATCAAGAAATTATTACGGAAATAATAATCGCCAATTCTGCAATTTTAATAAGAAATAAAAGAATCATTGCTTACATGGTTCCTTCTGGAACTGTCATACTAAGATTCTGGAGCACTGGAGTAATTCTCTTGCCAGATCCATATTGCTTCCATGCACCTTTGACCTCAACTGCGATGCGTCGTGGTGGCATGCTGGCCACAGTATTCGACGGCTTAGCCTCCGTATTTGCAAGTGGTGGTGACATGGTGGCGGATTCACGGGGGGATTCAGGATCTTCACCTAAATTGTTGTTTACGTATCTAAAATAAATTTTAAAAATCAATTAACATCTCATCACAAATTGTTTACTTCAGACCATGCAAAAATAAATATTTATATTTCATGCAAATGCAAGTGCTAGGTATTAATACTGTATTTTTTATTTAAGTATTAGAAAAAAATTGCACATTATATAGTATATTATCGTAAATCGGTTTTACAGATTATTAAGGGACCGCAGATGAACTTTTCCTTTGTACGCCATTATTAATTCTTATTATCTCAAATACACTATGGTATCTAATTTGGAAAAACTATAGTATTTCTGTAATAAACCAGTTGTATCATGTAATTCTAATAGTAAATTAGCATCAGCAGCAACACAAATTATGATTTAACAAATTCACGTGCTGTGAAAATTAAAATAGTACAGATGCATAGAGTTAGAATATTCATGATTTATATTATACACACTTCAATCACTTATTCACATAATATTATATTAGGGAACTGTATTGTACAATTTACGGAGACCTGTCGTATTTAAACAGAATGTATGAATGTAAAACTTATAGCACATTTGGAAAATATTGTAAACTAAGTAAGCACAGTATATTTATAAACGTGTAAATATTATAACCCTTCTTCTGAGTTCATTTATCGTTATCGTTTGCAATTGGAAGTGACATGCTACTTTCCACATGTTCTTCACCCTTTGAGTTCTAAATTCTAACTAACGAAAAAGCTTATTTTCTCAAATGGTTTCCATTTCCAATGCATGTGCAACTCGGCTAATCCATAAGATGAGATTTGAGATGCGTACGTCTGAACGTTTGCATGGGTAACTGAAACACAGTACTGAAGTGAAGAACTAGAGTCAAACCAATAGCCAGGAGTACATTACACGTATACAAGGAGACAGTGGATCAAACTTTTATGGACATAAGTACATATATGCAGTAGGTATTTAATTTTTAGTATTGTTGGCAAAGGTGTAGCTGGCTTGGCTACTTTGTTGGTGTAGTAATGGGCAATGGATTAGGCTTATTATTGTATTTGCTAGAGAAAAGGTGAATAAAGAGTGACATTACATTTCAATTTCACAATCGTTTAGGTGACTGTCGTGGTTTTGTCCACTCAGATATGGCTAACTAAACAATAAAATATTTGAGGTACAAAATTCATATGCACTAGCTACCAGCTAGTTAAATAAATTATAGATACTAAAGCATACACAGAAACTTATAAGTTATAAGCTATAAGTACCTACCTACAAGTACAAATACAACACATAATATTATAGGCACAAAAATTACAATGGTTTATCATAATACATCACAAATGAAAAATAGATTCATTATGAATTAGAGATGACAGGCCATGTCGAATTGAAAGTGCACTCGGTCACAGTTTCCAACTATGCATAGTGTAACAAATTCCTTTTAACAATCAATAGTATTGTAATGTCATTATGTAATGCACTTAGCAAGCCCCATTGCAATTACACAAGTCACAGGTACAACCATTATATTTGTTAAATATTATAAAAAAGGATTAATTTTTAAATATTATAAAAAAGGCTTAATTTCTCAAATTATGGACTTGCTTACATGACTCATACTACTTATCTGATAAATGTACATGCTATACCTACGTAATTGTACATTTAATATTCCGGAATACAGCTTTACTTTTAATCTATTGAAACGTTTGGACAACCCCTGACTGGATAAAGTGAGATCAAACAAAGGTCGTTCACTTTATTAACCGATACAAGGTTGCTATCCTGTCCTAAATGGGGCAGTGGGGTCCTCCCTGTGATAAACCTCTCAAGAACTCCCTGAACCATATAGGTAATTCATTCATAACGTAATTCTATCTGCTTCTCATCATTGATTGATTATAACTTTTAGTTTAAATTAGCCCAGGTAGACAAAAGACAACATTGCTCGATTACTTTCTACATTGTATTTACTTTGATGTGTTTTGAGAAACTATAGGAAATACCACTTCATCATTGTGCAATATGCTGTATCACTACAATATTCTTGTTATTTACCTATATCTATGTAAGAATTGAATATTGTGAAGGTAAGTAAGTATCTATTTATATCTAGTTGTTACTTTACACTAAACGCGAGTTAGAGAAGCCGGTCGGACAGCGAAGCAGTGAAAATAGTATCCCAAACCGGCTGCATTTGCCGACAATAAATGTAGAAGGTACTATTACTAGTATTACCATACCTTGTCAACCACTTTCCATATTCATTGAATACATTGAACTAAATATTAAAGAATTCATTTCTCACTTGACATATTCTGACATGGCATCGCAGGTCAATACCACTACCACTTTTCTACCAAACACTACAATACATTTCTGGGTCGTCTTATGCTCTTACTCTCGATGCATATTTATATTTCTTTAGGACATAAGAAGGAACCTCACGTAGTGAGTATATTAATATTATCGATACAGTAATATAATGATATAAGAATAGGTAGCCATCCGGAACTAACAATGACCTGGCGTGGTGATGCATACAAGAAACAAAGAATATATTCTACATGTGACTTTTTAAGTTAGTCTGGCAAACACCTTTAAAATTGTACTTCTACTAATGCGTTGCGACCTTATAACTATGCACTTTAAGGGGTTTTAATGGCTTTACGGTTTTTAGGTCTGTTCATTGAAATGTTTTTTTACTATTACTCTAGAAATACGTAATATAAGTTTTTCACCAATTTCGTTGACAGTTTCAAATAGGGATAGTTATGAATAATTAACTATAGAATCCATGTTAAAATGTGTATAGTACAATAGACAAACAAAAAGCATCACTACAAGAAACTCCTTTTAAGGTCCCGAAGATAATCTATCGAAGTGTTGACACGTCCGATGTAAAATAATATATTTTGCATGCACTATTGTATTAAGTATTAAGTTGGTATACAGATTGTCACTTTAGATAGGTATTTGTAATATTAAAAACGATTTGGTACCTTAAAGATTCGCGGTTTGTTTTTCACGAAAAATGCTAGTTAATGAGCAAACGTCAACTAGCAATTTCGTTCGTTGTATTCCAATCCTTAATGTCAAATTCTTATATAATTGCGCCACTTTTATAACAGACTAATAAATAAATAAATAATCACCACTGCAGTAGGTATAGCTATTTAGTAGAAGAACAAAAGAGGAAAGACACCGATAGAAAGACGAGAGAGAGATAAATAGAGAGTAGAAGATGTGATGTTTGTGGAAGGGACACTGAGAGGAGCCCGGCGAGTGCTCTCACGTTTAAATAAATGACCAAAAGAAAAGAGTGCAAAAGTGTCCACTAGTAGATCAATGCATATTTATGATACTAACTCCTTCTCTCACTCACACACAATGGAAACAGGAGCTAAGCTAAGCTAACTCGCTATTGTATCACACGCTAATAACTAGCAAAAAAGAACGGTAGAGGAACAAAGGGCTGCTGTTGTGAGAGTTGTGATGCCAAAGCTGTGAATGAATGGAGTTAAACAAAAGGCATATAATATGTTGATTGGACGATGTTTTAAGAGGTTATGAGAAATGATTGATTCCGAAACGGTTTTTCATAGGCAGGCAGTGTAGGAAGGTGGACATCAAAAATGGTCCCTTCCAAGGATATGAGTTTGAGAGAAACCTCGACGGTCCGGACAAAAGGTCACAGTTCGGCCGATGTTATAGGAACGCAAGGTGGACTACTTTTTTAAATGAACTTGCGTCTTGCTTGTATAGGAAAAGGAAACTGACCGATCTGGCTAAGGCCAGAAGGAAGTCATCTGGCCATGGGCCACCACAGATTCTCTTGAAAGTGTCACGGCTATCACTACATTATTATCTACTTACTTACTCACTCACTCACTTATTACTATTACATAGCAGACCACTATTTAATAAGTAAATACTAAATAGCTATACTTTATGCATAGACAACTGTAAATAAGGTACCTACTCCTTCCTTATATGTAAAATAACTGCACTAAATAAATACGTACTCTATATTACATAAGAAGAATACATAATACATACTAATAATATCTTACTGTAAACATATTCGTATTATAATTCATCTGGATTCAATAAGTCACCCCTATGTTATGGATATGTCTATATACTGTAACATAATTTCATATTACGCAAATTATGTTCACTTAACTTAATATTCCCATAATATTATACATTCCTACCAACCTACATAGTATTTGCATATACAATAATACAGTGGGTACTACAGGTAGGTGCAATTATCTGTAGTACTGTACATGCTGTACACTATACAGCATGCACCCACTACACTACATCGTATTCCTATAAGTAATACTATATATCTGTTTGTTATGTTCACGTAATCAACTAGTATAATCCACATTACATAACATCCGCATCTTTCCTGAGGTGACTGGGAAGTAGAAGTTGGAAACCCTGACATTTTTCAATGTCTCATCATATTACTATCGCTTGGCTAGCGAGCTGGCTGCCTCATTAGCTATTATAATCATATCAATACCTACCTAAACTACCTATACACAGCTCTCACTTATATAATGCACGTTACGTGTGCCCTGCATATTATACATATATTATAATCAAACCAAACCACTTTAACCACATGGATGACATGTTATTAGCTGATAACCCTTTCTTATATTTATATATTGTTTACATTCAACTAATTGATCTAACTGTACCCATGCACGTAACGTAGGTAGGCAAAAGCATGTAGGTTTATGCACTCAATCCTTATATTGTACTATACTACTTTGCTACTTAACATATCAATTTACCAGTTTGTCGTATTTTTTTATTTGCATGTGCTTTAATGTCTTTAATTTTAACTCCCATTCATAAACAACTTTTAGATATATGTACATTACCGATACATTATCAATTTTTTTAATTATTAAATTTATCTCCAAGTAAAATTCAAGTTCTACTTGAATTTTACTTTAAATTGTAGGCTACATAATTAAATGCCCTGGAAGTATTATTTACGTACAGTGCATATAATCAACCAGCATGACATCATTCTAAGAAATATTAAATATATTGTAAGACGTATTATTACACACTAAGTTCCATTCCACGAATCAAGAAAATACTTAGATATGCAAATCTACTTCCTTTATTAAGGTAACAATCTACGTATTGGAAAAATAATGCAAAAAAATCTTTGTATATTTTTGTAATAGATGCATTGAAACAACAATGAAGTGCAATAATGCACAAGAACGTGCAAAAAACTGGATACTGTTATGTTGTGCCATACACCTAGTAACCTACACAAATTCTCACACTTGCTCTACTACCTACACTTTTAGTTTCTGTTTATACAACTTCATTAGTATGTTCCTCTGCTATAACTCTATTACTGTGTAAATCATGAGAGTGGCAGATGGTATTTTTCCACAACATAGCCGACATTCACCACATGATTTTTACTAAACATAACATAAACATAACTTACCTAGTCTAAACGCAGAATATTACTATATATGTACAATATGCATATTTATGGGTGTGTGTCAACCTACACATAATAGTGTTATGTACTTTGTTTCACTCTATTATGCAAAAGTGGCCGATATGATTATTGTATAACAATGAGTTAATGTATGCAAATCTTACGTAAGCACATCTATGTAGTAAGGAAGTAAAATGATAATGTTTTACAACGGAACTGTACATGTCTCTAATTGTCTTTACGAATTGTTAACAATGAGCTGCTAAAGTTCTAGGTAACCTTTAACACGTAAATATTTTTAAGCTAAATACAATGCAAGTTCAGTTACATGGCTATGTACATATAGGTACTGTTACTATTAGTTAGTAAGATATTTTTCTCCCTGAATTTCTCCATTAACTAGTTTAAGGAACGCTATAAGTAGTTTCTGAATCTCAGAACTTATAACTCCATTACCTACTAAACATGAGTAGTTTTATTAAAAGAGTGACGTCTGTTCTGTGGAGTGTCCCTTGATGTAGTGACGTAATAAATACAATATTACCTAACAACTAAATGTTTCCAGAATTTCAATTGTACTGCGTATTGTTATGCGATGATATGTATAGCTTATTACAATTTACGAGGAAGGAGCGGTAACTGTAATGCTAGCAACCTTCAGCTAGTCAGGAAAATGGATAGTTAGTAGCACATGCTCGTAAAGAGTAGACAAATAGGTAAAGTAATGTTGTTATAACATAATCGAGTTGAGATTGCTACGTAGGTGCTGTAATTACATAGTAACTTGGACTTTGATATTTAGAATCTTTTTGGTCTAAGCTGTGTAAAATTACTAGACATTTATACGTATCGTTTGCTTATCACATTAGACAGATATAATATACAATGTCTTGTTTAGCAATATGATTTATTGGAAATGAAGACGTAATAAATTTGGAAAGCTTACCTAGACTTAATGGACATCGTAAGTGTGCACATGAAAATATTTTCGTACTACTGTGGACTCATGAACAGTTCTAGAGAATTACTGAAATCCACAGATATAGGTAGGGGGACTAAGACAGCCCCAAAATACTCATTTTAACACTTAATAAATGTGAAAACCAAAGTTGATGAATAAAAACGGTCAAAGACAACTCGAATGTGTAATGAATAACAAATAATGCTTCCTATTTAGATTAAAATTGTTTTTAAACAGCACAATGTTTTCATAAATCAATATCTTCCACTTTGTAAGAATCGTTTGCAATTTAGTTTGATATCAAATTTTGTTATCTTTTGATATTGTTGTCCTGTAAGAACAAGCTTTGTACACGCAAAACAACAACACGTGTCGTCTGTTTTATTGTTTCTACCAGATCTCGCTAATAACAAACAAATCCAAGTACACAGATAATTTTTCATTCATGTCAATCAGCGTGCTTTAATGTCAGTGGAATGTAAGTCATAAGACAGAGGCCATCGAAGACTTAGCATTTGCATTTCTATAGAAGAGCAAGAGCAAGTCTATGAAATAATTGTGAAAATATTGAAGTCTAATGTCATGAACACATTCAGTAATTGTTAGTATAAATCCTTGAGCTTACAGAATTATTCAAGTTCATAGACTTTTAAGATCAGCAAGTTTCCCATTTTTTAAAAGATCCCATATACCACTAATGCATAATTAATTACAATTAAATGTAAAATTCTTAAGAATTGATTCGCAGTGGCATTCTTCTAGTAAAAATAACCAATGGTCCTTACTAATGGCTAACGACCTACCAAGATATTGTGGTCTGTACGAAATGCAATGCTTAGTTACTGATATTACGTCTTGAATTGCCTGAATGGAAATATATATTAAAATATCCAGCCAAGTGCTTTAAATTGTATATAAATACGTAGAAAAATAAATATTTATTCATATGCACACATACATATAATACAGTACTACAGTGCGAATGCAAAATGCAAATAATAGAAGTCTGTGGCCGTTAGGTATCTAATATGAAGATAATATAGGCAATCAGGTAGAAATACTGTTGACTCTTGTGTAACACCATGTGAAATGAACGGTACGCAAGGAACCCATAGTTATGTAAATTAAATGGTAATGCTTTGTTTATGTCCGGTTTTTTGTTGTTCCTAAAAAAATGTTGCATAATACAGTTATGCCTATCCTAAATTATTTATCACGAGTTCTCCTGTTGTAATGGCAATCAAGGTTAACTCTTTCGAATTTATTGTGCAGTCTAGTACGTATTTATCTGTTTATTTAAAGTACCTAAGTGCGATAAAATAGATGCACTACTTTTTCTACATGTTTACTTCCTTTGGCCAGACATACACAATAAACGCAACGCAACGCAGTGTAATCTGAAATGCTGCTGATAATATTCTGTATTACTACATTATCTGTACTCACGTTAATAATACTGTAAATAATAATAAGCAGTACTTTTCGCATGTCTCGATACTTCAGCTTATTTATATTGTACAAAGTAATATTTAATTGTATGGCAAAAAATAAGCAATAAAGAAATTGGATAAACAAATATGAAAAATAGAAACAGAGTGTCCTTTAAGTAAGAGTGGGAATGGGCGTAGTAGGAAACTGAACGGTACAACAACGCATTTAAGAAAGATCTAAAACAAGCAAAGAAGAGCAGAATAATGCAAAGTTGATGGTTATCGCCACATTATTGACGATCCTGCATCACATGTGGAAGTTAATGACCCTGAAATCAGGTAGCCTTGTCGCAGGTGTTTCCCTGCTGTAAAAACTTGTTCTTGTGCGTTTTTACAAGATGCAATGGTAATTTCAATTTATTTGACCCAATTTTCACTCAAAGATTACATTGCATCATTCTAACCAAACATCTAAAGATCGAGTCAACCTCTGTCATTTTTGTTCCTTTTTTATGTAAGTTGGAAAAAGTGTAAGAGTTACGCAACGTTGCTTGCTTTATAGATAATTATTATTTTATTTACAATAGTAATACTAATTGGACCCAACGAAAAGATTAATTATTGTATATAGCATGTAGGCTTCCACCTGTCCTTCTTAGCCAACATAATTACACATGTAATTATACATAATTTGTTTTACACTAGCTCGGATACCTATCATAAAGAGCAAAATGGCATCAAAAATAAATAGGTATCCTCAAATAGATTTGTACATTTATTTATTGTTGTACTTCTGCATAATTCCATCTAATGCAATCAGTACCTATTAGTAAATACAAGTAATTACATTTTTTTCTTTATCTTGTCGAGAATTGACTCATTTCGTACTTGTATTGTCTCCATATAATACGTTTTGTATTACTCTATCCTTCTAAAACTATAATGATTCGAGTCCCAAATGGAATAGCTATTACATAATTTAATAGGAGTTTTATTTGCTACGTCATTGTCAAAATAAGTATGTGCATAATATAGTATTTTATATTTGAGAAGAACGATTTTTGAGAAATCCTTAACTAAATGTTTTGCAAAATTCCTATGAATAAGAATAGCGCATGCAGTTTTCAAAAATTCTTATTAAAAGCTGATAGCCAGAATCCCTTAACTTGAATACATAGGAACAAGCATTGTATAGTTTTTTAGAGTGACAATTTACATTATTTTGCAATTATTAAGCACTACAGTAATTTTCCTGTTTGAATCTTACACAACCGACTAACAAATAAAGCAGCAATTTAACGCGTATGGATTATGGGTGTCTTTATGTTTGCTAAACTTTATTTGTATATATTAGCAATGATAATGACAATGATTGTCATTGTCAACTCCTACAAGAAACCAACTTTCTGGCAAGGCTTGAAGGAAATGTATGCTAAATCAATTTTCTGTCTGTATTAGAAAGATCGAGATCTGGACCTCTAAACGTCAATAGCTATTAAATATCTAGCTCCATTTCAGCTTTTTTGTTTACTAAGGCATTCGTGAAACATTATCAATTTGTACACTTTCAATGTTGTAAAATAATTTTTAGCCAAGCAAGCAAACATTAGGAAAGATGATATATTCGGAAATATCCCACTGCTATGTGAAAACTATGCCTACCACAGTTTTCGCATGCATGATGGACATAAAGATATTGCTGGGTAACATGATATGCATTAGATAATTTTATTTTACTACCGCTGCCTCCTTTTAACTTCCTGAAATACCGCATAGTAGAAAACAAACTCTATTATCCCATCAGCAGCGCCCTTACAACAACACTCACATGATATGCATGCAGTTATCTATAGTGAGAGTGGTCGTATTACTTAATTAGAAAATACGACAGTTATAGTATGGAAGTGAACAACTAAGAACAATATAGCTAACTGTATCAAGAAATATTTATATGCATATTCTTGCTCTAGTTTTTCATTTTTCAAGTCCATACTCACACAACACATAATATAGAACGCAATATAGGTCAAGTATTGTATTATCTCATCCATTAATTCTCCCTACTCTACCTTACATGTGCAACACATGCAATTAATACCTATGTATGTATTTGTTGAGTAGGCAAGAATAGACATTAAAAGGAAAATCATCCCACCATCATTCTAACTATATATTTGATGAAAATACATACAACCAATGATACCCACATTTAATGGGAGAATGGGACACAAAGAAAAGGAAATTTAACATTAATACTAAAAATATGACTAGAAAAAAATTGTCAAACTGTGAAAATTGTCAGAGCCAATGTATTAAAATATGACTACTTAATATGGATGTAACTATAATTGCCAATATTATCTAATTGGATTAAAGTAAAAATTTCCCTTATTGCACAATCTCCCATAGTTTTAGGCTTTTTTTCAATTATATTGACACAATAGCGTCTCTTTGCTAATATAATTACAAAAATTAAATTCTAAAAATTCGTGACCATAAAATCAACCCTCTCTATTGGAAACAAACATGACACACAGCAACATCAATCTTAAGAATTGGACAGAATAAGAACCTTCCGGTTGAGGCGATTATTTTTTTGTTTGGTTATTGGCACAACGTAACGTAAGTAGGTACTACGGCATAGAAGCCACTAATTTCTGTTAGGTTACATACAAACGACTGCTATTATCCTTTGTTTTGACTATTGAGCGAGTAATGAGTGAGTAACGGCAAACTTCACTAAAGATATCTACATCCAACACGTAAGAGATATTGAAGCTAATTATAATATACCATTTGAGATGAAGGTGCAATTTAAATAAAAGACGACGATAGCAGTGAGCTATGCATTATTAAAATCATTTGGGAAACAGTACAATACAGGTTCCCGTTGCCATTCGCCATATAAACAGTATATAGCAAACATTATATTACAGCATCATTATAGAAAGATCCTGTTGTAAAAATAACATTATTGATATTGTAAGCATTTATTATGATAAATACATTTAAGTAGTTATCCTGTGTGGCATATTTCATTACAGACTGCAATATAGTATGCATTGCCTGACTACACTGTGCTGGGCATACAATACAATGTACAATAATGAAACACTTTGAAATAAATTGCTCGTTGCCTCCAATCTCGATTTTTATTCGAAAACATCTTGTCTGTCTGCTAATGTCCTTCATTCAAGATGCGATATTTACATTACACAATGCTACAGAAATGAAAGTCACGGCAGCGTCAGTCTAGCTATCTCGCTTCCTATTGCCTTTATTTTTAATATCTGCTCCTGTTCTCTCAGCTATTAGTGAACTACGAGGAATGAATGAAGTTTATAGCAGAGCTCTATTTTTGTATCCACTTTACCTTGTAAATCAACACGTAAATAATAACAGAAAATGAAAACCCAATACGTACAACAAAGACTACTTATTTGACAAACCAGTAATCTCTAATAAATAGAGGCCTTCTAATATATACGCATATTAAAGTCTAAAGAGAAATCCCATGAAATAGCTCTTAGAGATCCCACAACATATACTGTAGTAGCATTTGTGTTGCATAATATTGGTATGGTTAGCTAAAATAAAACTCCTCATTGATTAGCATATAAATTATCAGACCCTATTTAGCTACTACATATTAAATAGGTACATCCGTAACATCAATCAATGGAAATTTAGTGTTAAACCGTCCCTAAATAGCATAATGATAGCAAAAACTAGTGAAATTCATTGAATAACTGTAACATGATGACATAATAATAAACTGTTACTTACACGGAGGAATGGGAGCTGAAGATTGATTGTGTTAGAATAAACTTTTAAATATTATAATGTGATGTACCTAAATATATAATGTTAATTGTAGGTACTAGGTAAGGTACACTGTCAATAGCCATTAGCTATGTACTAACTAATTGATATAATGTTTGTGTAATATCCATAGGTACATGTCCGCCTTTTATAAATAGAATGGAGATTGAACTTGCAGAAGACAATAATAATAAGTACATGAAACTGAAACTTGAATAAAGATGTTCATTTATAGATTTATAATTCTTAGTTACAGAAGAAATTCACTTATTCACTTTCCAATCTGGTTATTGACAAATATAGTGTTTATTTGTTACGCAAGAATGTCAATGATAAATAATAGTATATTATTTTGGAGCACAAACACCAAAGCGGACCTGTTCCGTCTTTGCGAAGTAACAACTAGTAAACAAATTCTTTTTAAATATAAGTAAGCACAAGGTGCACTGTAATGAAACTGTCTATGTTAACTACGAAATCCTAACAAGATGTTTAACTTTGGGGAATTTGTATCCGAAAGTTCGTTAAAGGACCTTCCCTCCTTGGTTCCTTATAAATAAATATCTGCAGGGAATACAATTCAAAAAGGTATTTTGTCTAACTCTTACATTTAGGAGACGAGATTTTGAAATAAGATTCAGTATTGAACTATTGGTTATAGCTTGCATGCGCCTGTTACCTCTACCTTTCAATATATTACTACTCTCTATCTGTATATTGTATTAGAAAATATTTAAGTTCACAGTTTATAATTATAATGAAAATGAAGGAAGGATACGGATAGTATTTAGTTAAGTACAGTAGCAATCTTGATAATAATGTATATAGGGAACTTCTATACAATAGTACAACCTATCTGTACCTCCCTGCCTGACACTTTGGATGGATAGAGTTATGTATTTTCTCTAGCAACTTGAGATTTCTGATCTGGACGATCTGGTTCCTTACTTTGGTTGAATGAAAGGCTCAGACGGATGTTCACAGTTTTCAACTCAACTCAAGTTTGTCTTACGACAATAGGGAACTGCAGATACGTACTATGTATTGTTTGTGAATACTGCAAAGTGTGTACAGGTATGCAGGTGATGAAGGTGTAGGTGTAGTCACTTTTATTTCATATAATAATAGGTAGTATATAGTTATGTATTTACTATTAGACTCTCATGTTTACTTATTCCTTGTAACTTATAACTTATAATATAAGACGAGCGACGAACCTAACTAACTGTACAGTATTATTGACTGGCAGCTACCTAGCCAAGGTATCTACGTATATAGCGAAGAAATGCCAAACTAAGCTAAGGAAGGCTCACAGAAACTACGGAGGTAACAATATAATGCTTCCACAACACAACAATATGAATTTCAACAATACCTTAGCAAGTTGTCTACTGTATATAGTGGCTGCGTTGTTAGGCGGCCTTGGCCAGTTGACCCACTATAGCATTTGAACTATATCAAAACAAAGTTAAACCCTTTGTCTGTGTAAAATGATGTAAAATCCGGGTGCCACTGCCACTGCACTGCAATTACTAAATAACTATTGATACAGATACAGTTGTAAAAGTACTATGGGAGTAAATAGTTTAGCGTTTTTCATTTTCATTGCCATCTGCAATTTCTCAGAAAGTTCTTACATAAAATCCTACTCTATCTAAGAAAAACTTACATTGCATTAGATTACGTGACGAAAGTAATTTGTATCTCAATAACAGTATTAATTTGAGCACATGTCTGTAGTCTGTATTATCTACCAGTAATTATTTATAAACAATGCTTTCCTATTTAATGTCACTTACCTAATCTGTAATTGAGATTTGGCTATTAAATGTCATTTTCTTAAAGAACATTAAATAATACCTTGGGCTAGGAAATTATTCGTTTTGCTTCTTGGATACCTATTATGTTAATGTGGAAGCAATTAGAGATATTGTCATATTAAAATACTTAATGCAAGGATTTGGAGAATAAAATGTTGCTAAAATGAGGGACTGGACTCCTTACAAGTCATAATTTTTGAATAGTAAGATCGTAGCTATCAGTTTTTTGTTCCGGTAGCCATTGTTTTATGACAGTTGGCTCGTCGTTATCATAATAGGATATTTTTAGATTTTAGATGTAGGTAAATTACTTATTAGGCGGTAGTACATATAATTTACCTACTTCCTTTATGTATAGGACAGACCACATTGCCAAAATAGAGGAGCGTATGCACTCACGACAAATTCCTACTTGGTCAGGAGGATTATATTTCTAATGCCGAGAATATTTAACATCGTGTTTTTGAATTGGTTTTACTAATAAATTCATAGCTAGTAATAAATAAATAATGGACATAATATACTATTATACACAGTATTTCCACTAGCATATCTATACAACATTATAATAATGTGGTCATGCAAAGTCTGGGTCAAGGATGAATACATTCTTGGTAGTAGGAATACAAATACAATATCTTATTATATTTTTTGCTATTGGGGGTGTTGTGTTTACCAACCTCTAGCTCTGTAGGGAAATGTGCCTGTCTTGTCTGACTTGGCCTGGCTGTCTGTCTTATTCCTTGTTTTGCTTCATGTGCATAAACACAATAAGATAGCTATACTATCTGTAACTATAGTACAATATAAATGCAGTCAGTCCATGCAGGCGTAAAACTACTAATTGTAAATTGTATGTGAAATAGGAATCGCTTCGTAGAATTGTTAACTAATAATAATCTGCATTAGTTTTTCTGCTATATCTGTAAGTATATCCTTAATTCACACTAAAATGAAACATTAAAAGGAATTTATAGCTTGCCCTCTGTTAGTGTGATATGAATCTGAATTGCTGTACATAAAAATATTATGCTCGAGAGTCTCCATTTTATAGAAGCTGATTTATTGCCAAACAGGGAAGAGGGATGGTTGCATTGCAATAATTTTCTATTACTTATATATACTACGCTCCTAGTTTTTGCAAGTACATAATATTCAATCAGATTGTGTTTATTACAAATACTAGGCTTACAAATTTTAGTGGCTATAATATAAGAGTGGAAATGGTGCTACTGAACTAAACTGAGATACATATGTATGTAGTATATATTAAGCTAAAAATACAATTAACATTCCATAGGTACAGACCATTTACATTCATTTTTACAGTTTATGTCACAGTACTAAATAATTTATAATTAAATCGCACTTTTATTTATTTACCTGTTAATGGATACTTCATCTTTTTATTTCACATTGACGTGTAGCATACTATGGATATGTACAGATTTACAATTTGAGAATCAGATCAGCTAAAGTTTAAATATAGATACTAATTTTAATTTTGGCAACGATACCTTCGCAAATCGTAAGACACAAACATGTACAGATATATTGAAACGTATTTAAATAGAGAATTCCTTTTCCTTTAGTGTTTACCTGTTTGCGTACGCGTTTTAGTGTAGCCGTTGCCACAATAATATTATCGCTTAATCTATTAGCATACCTAGGTACATGCACCTCAGTGCACGTTAAATCTTCGAGCAACTCATAATGACCTTACAATCACTTTTATGCTGGCAAATTTTTTGCCCGTTACCAAGCAAGCTGGCCCTGTGTCTACAGTCTACTTTGAACTGCAATAGAATATATAAGTACCTATATATATACCTATCTACTATTAACTTGTAGATGATATTAATATAATAGACTGCTTATTTAAATTAAATATTGTGTTATGTAGTCGAACCACATCATAACACATTATACTCACATCAGTATTAACAGTACGAGTTTGTTTTAACAAACTTAATCCTGTCTCTTGATTCGTAAAACATTTGTTGGGCATTACGTCTTGACCTTTCAGTTTCAGTCATACTCGTACTCACATACATAATATATTATGCATTGTGGCAATTTAAAAAATGCTAATGATAATTGTATGCACAGCGCAACTTGTATATTGTTAAGGCACTCTTTTGATCACCCTTTCCTATATTATTTAGTCATAAACACTCCGACTGTAGCCAAAGTGTTTAATCCTTGAATGTCTAAAAGAGGAACCAATGAAGGTTCACAATTTAATCATAATCATACATCTAATCTACATTAATATATACTTATATGTACTATGTGTGTCTCTCTCTGCATTATGATATGAATGAATAGGCAATCCCTCTTCATGACTTATACATTTACTTTACATAGAGAGCTATATTATTGTATAAGCTACAATATAATGATTACTAATATTGCTAATAAGTAATTACTTATTACACACACAATGTATTATTATATCATTATTTACTTGTGCAGCTTATTCTTCAATTGGATGTGATGTGTGTCTTGTACGTGTGTGGATACTATAAATATGTATAAATATGTATAAATATGTAATATGTATCTAATCTGGAAACTCTATAGCCGATCACCTCCGCATCCGTGTGGCGTGTGTAGTATTGTATAAATATATCTATAATATATTCTAATAAATAGTTATATGAATACCAAGCCAACATTTATCGTTAAGTTAGGTCATAGACGTTGAACAACAAAAGGCTGAACCGTGAAACGTACTTGATACAAATGCTTATTGCAAATCTGTTAGTTTAGCTTAACCCATTTTTGTGGACCGGATGCTTGTTATTAAATTCATATTAGCTCCTTATAAAATCTATATACTAAATTCAGCACCCATAACGCATGAAATGGAGAGTGGTCACTCAGATGAAACCTTATAAATATACATGTGCACCGTTATATGCAGTTTAACAAAAATATATAGGGCTCTTCATTTCATCACGCAGTAATGTGCAAATAGAAGTATACCTACTGCATAGAATTTTGTGGGGGAAGTAGATCATTCCCAAACTCTGTCTAAATTCTCTACGAAATATTATACAAATAGTACATATTTGTATTACTATAAATGAAAATAGCTTTATCCTATATACTAATGTACACTTACTACTAACTAATTATTTGAACTACAAATAAATAAATAAAAACTATGTCCAATAATAGGTAATATTTCATGTGACACAGGTAGACAACAGGAAACATTTTACAATTTTCATTTTGTCCCACAATATTTAATTAAAAGAGTAATTGTACTATCATTATATAAACATTAAGCTAGCATAAAAGATTTGCTAAATTAGTGTTACATGCCATGTTTAATTCCAAGTGATTCTTCCATGAGTTACTTCTAAAAAAATCTTGATCTCAAATGCGTATACTACAATCTAGTACTAGCATAAAGAACAGAAGGTTGACCTACAAGTACCATTAAATGTAGGGTATGAAGACATTTCCTTGCATCGATGTTAAAACCATATTTCGAAGTGTTCTCTATTAGTTCCAATGCACATGGGGATACGACTACAGTATAAATTAACACTACACTATGCACTACGTACATACATATACTGACTAAAAGTAAGAGTTATTAAAGGGAAGCTAATCTACCTGTATTAAAGCCTATTTCTTGACTATCAAACTTAGTTAGAAGGTAATACTATATTTATAAATCCTGTGTTAACTTGCGTTAGCCTATGCATGCAATTAGGCATACAGCAACTAAATATCTTGATCTTACTAATTACAACCAAGGATGAGGCGTTATCTTGTACTTTCTATTACATAGAAATTAATGTGTTGAATCAATCCTTTTTAACTTTTTTAAAAAATCATGACCTTTTAATCTATCAGTTGATTTTGCGGAACTACATCTTAGCATGTATCTTTATGTAAGTTTTTATAGCATTTTAGATTTTATAACAATATGTTATGTAAGTTGGTTTGGTACAGTCACGCATCTGGCAGACATCAAACGATGACATATTTTTAGGTATTTTTTCGCAGTGTAAATGTAATTTTAATGTAGGTAGGATACATATTTATTACCAGACTCAGAGAACCTTATACAAGGTCTAAGCCTGCTGTTCCACTTATATTTTCTTTTCAGAAAAACTAAACAAGTTGTCAGTATGTAATTTTAACTGGCGTGGTAGAGAATTTTACGATATTTTCAGTTGGACAACGTTATGCATGCTAAAGGCTGCATTTTATGGGGGGGACGTCTCTAGCGAAAGATGGGCTTTGAGGCTAATATTTTGTTCTGCATTAGATACATCACATCATCGAAAAGAATATACACTTCCCAAAATTACTTTTTACTTATACTTAGCTTTCCGTTAAAAATTGATAAAATACAAGTAAAACCGTAGGCATTGATCTCGGGTCACCTGGAACAGGTCTTTCAAAGTCTGGGCCTACGACATAATGTATACCCATCAAAACTATAGGTATCTGGCTTTCTTGAGTATATTAGTTAATGAAACATAAAATACTTGTGGCACTAGGCGGCTTGCAAGTTTATCATTTGTTCTACAAAGAGCATTAACTACAATAGTTGTCTATATGCATTTTATCAATAGCATAAACTTCACGGTCACCTTTTATGCATAGCTATTTAATCTCGGTTCTAAGTCGGCCAATATTTATGACTTGTGGAAATGGATCAGAATATTAATAAGACGTATGGGACTGAATGCACAGCTACGGCTATCGCCAAATCAAAATAAAAGCATTCCTACCCTACAACGTGTTACAACTCCTCCTGTACTATCTAATATTAATTGTACATAGTAAATATAGGTGCCTACTTTGTTTACTCATTAATAGTAATACCAAAGTCTTTGCACCTGCTCCTTAGAAATAATCGCATCTTGAATGTAATCTATAATGTTGTATTATGTGCTACGTTAAGATGTAAGTAATAGTACACATACTTAGTTATATAAATTCCAATCAGGTAAGTTCTATCTCGATTGTGTACATAGTACATATATGCATAATATATGTATTTACAAGTCAACGAAAGTAAAACTACTTTGAGACGGTTTCCCTTTCTTAATGACTTCAATTCACTTGAAACGGACGGGATTCTCATCTCACTTCTCCCAAGAAATCAATACGAAAACGAAATGAGCAAAGTGATAGATGGAGATGGAACGATAGAAGTAATAGAACTCTAATCTTAACACATTCTATTCAGCAAAGGAAGATTCGCGTTTTACAACTGGAGGCATTAACATTGCATTAATTGGGGCCTTATGTATTAATAGACCAAGCTACATTATGCTGCATATGTTACAGGGAACTGCGTAATTAGACAGTACAGACAATGCCTTGTAGAACAATAGCCACCTAAGATTTCCCTCTGTTTCAGTTTTTGGATTTTGAATGCGCAGAGAGAAATTACCCAGCATCGAATAAAATTATAATAAGAGATACAGAAGATAAGATTTTTAAATTAAAACTGATTACAGGATAAGGTCAATAAGAATCAAACAGATATAAAATGCACAAGTTCAGTTGGATGTAGGCACAAGAACTGTTTCAGAAATTATCATTCGGCAGTGCCGGAGGGTACCTTCTGAATTATACTCTAGCTACAAGTACCTTTAACATATTATTCACAATCTTATAAAAAATAAAATATGTCCAGAAAACTTGTAGATCTTCTGCTTTACTAACCTAAAAAAAAACTGTTGAAGTCAAAAAAATGTAGACATTTGGCAATGGTGGTTAAGTTCCCAAATTACTACTGGAGGAATTTATGATAAATTTTCAAAAATTTGTCTAGTTTTTTTACTTCTATATTAATAAAATGTACCTACATATATACGTTAAACGAAGTTAAAAGTAGCTGTAGCAAGTGCTAAGGACATATTACAACTATAACTAACATACAGCTACTTAAGCACATATTGGTTTTGACATGAGAGAGTTAACTAAAAGAATATCGGAGTAACTATTGTTTATTTATAGTTATCTATCAATCAGTACTTACACACACTTCTAAAAGCTAGTCAATTTAAATTGTGTGCAACTACAGTACATATGTGATATTATTATCATATTATGCAGGTGAATCTGACAATGAGACATGCAGAGTGGACGTGGATGAAGCGAAGCCTTGGAGCGACAACGAAGACAACAACGCAGGGCAAGACAAGACAAGACAGCATCAACAGAAATCAAATCAGCCAACTTAATATCTACTACCTTTATAACATTAATGATACCTACACTATATTATACGTAACCTGAATTACCTACTTACTTGTTCCGTTAATCATCCTAGGTACTTTAAGATTTGGCTTACTTATTTCATTTTATCTACTACACTTATCTACCTATATATCCATGTAGGTATTTATGTAAAGGATTTGAAGATACCTATTATTACGTTATGTATATACTTGGTTTGGCATGCCACACTCATACAAAGCAAAGAGCAATTGACAACGACAACACACTGCAGGCAGACAACAATTAATTCGAATTCTCTCGCTCGTTCGTCTCTCTCGATTCAGTCAAGTTCTCTGTTACATTACATTCGTCGCCATTCACAGAATCCAATCCTCTCTCAATTTCAATTTCACTCTCACTAACCTGACTATTTGGCTTAAGCTTTATTTTCCTTGCCATTCAATTTCAGATTCATTTTCTAATTCATGAATAGCTCATCAGTTTCATTTCATAGGAGGATATCACATCACACGTATACGTATCGTATCAAAAAGAGTATTAAGAATATAGACACATGCTGCAAATACTTATGTATGTATCTGAAATTGTGAGTAGATTTTACACTCGGGTGCACCTTCTATTATTATGACAAACTTTTCCCAATTTCCGTACAATTGCACGCTCTTTGATACAATTAGACGCTACAGATACACTATGTAAATAAATATTTTGTTACCTTACTTAACAACTTAATACTACTTGCATGATATAACCAAAGAGAGACTCATTTTTGAAAACGTGAGCTTTTTGTATTTAGAAAGGGAAAAAAGAAGACGAGGGAGATCTCGCACTTAAGTCTGTGTAAAAGGAGCAAATCTCTTGTTAAGTGTATCAGGTAATATTATTTGTTATGACATTTTAAGTGTTTTGGAGGCATTTAAGATGTGTAACAAACTCGTCCAGTCCCAGTACGTATTTTAGTAAAATGCAAATTACTTCCTGGCAGCAGGGATGTAGGCTTGCTTTAAGTACAAATGCTCTTGTTCCCCCTGTTTACGGAAATCCCTAGTTTTGCAGATGCTTAGCTCAGTTCAAAGGAGGTTTAAATAAAAGCTCACTGCTTATTGACGGACCTTATACGTCGATGCAAAATTTCCTGTGATGAACTGTTTACAACATCACTACATGCTATTTGTTGCCTATAAGAAACATGCCAATGACTCAAAATATGTAAAGGGAAGACACGTAAATATATTAGTTTATTGTAATTAGAATTTTTTGCATGTGTATGTTGGATGCAAATAAACAAGCATAAAATATTTAGAGACGCACATAGAAAAGCCCTAAAATCCTGAACCCATAGTATAAGTTCTTGTTTGATAATCATAATACGTAGTGTTGCCTCGTGTGCACGATTTTTTATTCGCTTTTGGAACTTAGTTCCTTGAACGTGAACAATAAGTCAAGAAGGATTTACTTCTCAATACTAATTATTCATAGATCTCGACAGTGAGCTTAAAATGTGGGCCTATCTTATTTAACAAACTTGCCACAATACACGTCTATTGTAATTGTGACGTGGATGCTTCTACATTTTGCATTAAAAATATTATTTTTACTAAACAGAAGCAAATGACTACTTTGAAATCTGAGCACAATTAATGTATTTCATTTTCAAAGATACCAGTGACTAAAAGACTAAGTGTAATATTTCATTTTCATATTATGCTGTCTGAATACATGCATGCTGTACATGTATAGTATTTTAATATGTTGCGAATGATAAAAAATTATCTAACTGAATGTCAGTTATTCAAAGTCAACGAAATAAAAAAACTGAATAAGTGATGAGCTTATTACTAATTCTAATCCTAAGAAGCTAATTTTATGTCATACATACAAAGCAGTTAGGGGATTTTATTTAATAGCAGCGCAGTTTCTATTTCTAAACCATAGAATAAACTAACATTGTCCACTTGAGTGCGTAAGTAAAGTAACAAGAATTAATACTATTATTTGTCGACTGGCTCATTATGTCACGTTCCTGACAAATTAATATTTGGAATCCTATTCTGCTACAAGTTGTTATGTAAAACTCCTACAATAAGCATAGTAAAATAGGAACACGTTTAAGTTGTATTTGTAAAGCTTATTGTATGTATTCATTGGACACAGGACCTCTTAGACTGTTTTCTAACATCTAAGCAGTCGTGGTTTATAAATATTTGAAATTTTTACAATAATGCTTGATTACTCACTGAAAATGTTAAGCTTTAACTTAAAGGTGTGCATTTTTGTATTTAACTGGAAGTTAGACATTTAAAGGGCGGTAGTATAGTTGTGGTTTCCTATTCAATGTTATGGTGTCTCTTTCTGCTGATAAATGTATATCTCATAGGCGAGCGGATGTCTAATTGTAATCACTCGAAGATTTAAATACACAGCATATTAATTTAAGGTAGGTATAAAACGCCTAAATAAAGACCTCGATAACAATAGGTGATAGGAATAGGAAATAAATGGGAAATGATGCGTTTTTATGACAGAGCTCATCTTTAGATTTTAAATGTACTTTTACACGTGTTACTAATACACAGATTAAAACTACAATTACTAACTACCACAGAAATACCTACTCGTTGTTAATCTAATCTTAGCATTTGTATTTGTCAAGGTTTTTTGATTCGTCATAAAGAAATATTCAAGCAACAAAGAAAAATACATATTGGCATTAGCTAACCAATCTACTACTTGATGCTTAACACTGCTGATGCGAATGCGAACACTAAACGAATGGAAACTGAGAGAGTGAGTGGAATGAATGAGACAAACCTGATTACCTTACTTTAGTGAGCTTAATACTTACTACTTGCCTGAACTAATAATAATATTGTACATATTTCAAGATCTTTCATTGTACACACAATCAGCACATGCTACAGTTACTTTTACATGGACAATGCAACCTATACGATACAATGGATGGATGCCTACTGAACGCTGTCACGTATTTACAACCTTTAAGTGCACTATTGTTACAATTTATATAATAGAGCATAAAATGTAAACGTAAACGTACACAAATTAACAGCTACATCTCAATCTCTGTTTTAGGTTCTGTAATCTCTAACTAATGGACTTATTGGAATTTTACTTCAGTATCTACAAACGAAATATATAAACATGAAAACTAAAAGCCACACATCTAACAATGTACCATTTTGCGATTATAAAAAATATTATATTTATAACAACTCCCTATACTTACAAGTAGTGTGGTACCTACTACTCTTATACTCAGAACAAAAAAAATATAATATTTATATTACTGTAGCCCCGTATACACGCATAAACTAAACAAAAAGCTCATGTAGGTAATTATCATAATAATCTACATGTATTATGCACATAGGATTTTTCTAATAGCCAACGGACTACACAGAACACAGAACACAAAAACAGTGTTGTTATCTTCAAGAATACCTACAGATACAGAACAAATGAAGATGTAGATGGAGATTGGAGTTCTGACGACTAAGACGGCAATCGACATTTGGTTAACTTGCAAGTTAAGTTAAAGCTAAAGACTACTAAAACCTAACCAATCTGTCAACTGTTCAATAAACAAGAGAAAGAGAAGGACACTCGCCCCAACTCCAACTATTTAACACACTCGAAGTAATCTATTTAAATAGTTGGGCTTATGTTATACTTGTTACATACTTACTAGGTATTGGGACATAAATCCCTTAATGGACTGTTTTTTTATTTAGCATGAGGGGCTATAGGTTGAAGTTTAACCAAATCTAAACAATATGCATAAAGCAAGGAAGCACTGAATATTGTTTGTAAGTATGAGATGAACGTGAACTAAATATATACAGGTAAAACACTCAATATTATAATTATAGTAGTACAGTATGTAGTATTAGACACTTGAGATATTTAATTATGCATATGAACAGATAGTATATTTACTAAGGTACTATATGAAGTAAACATAATTATGTTGTCTATAGTTGACTTCTTCTATAGGTATGTATCACTGAACTTAAAAGATAGAAGCTACATATATGAGATATTCAAATTAACATTTTGAATATACAACCACAACACTAAGTATTTTGTAGTTTGTAGAGAAGTTCTTATATAGGAACCGATCCGCATAGAATAACAATAAATAAGCAGTTGAGACAATATGATATTCTCATCACTTTTAATATTTGTTGCTACACAAAATCAGTTGACCTTAGCTGCGTTTTCCATTTTGAAAGCAATTTTCTCATTGCTGACTAAATACGAAAACAATTCTAAAATAGTACAATACATTTAGTGTCTCATTTTTAATACATGATTTTCCTATATATTTTTTACTAAAATATTAGTCCATTTGTACTCTACTTATATGCGTTACTCTATAATATTATGTTATATAGAGAGTCGTGTACCCACTACCTACTAGAATATAAAGTGTTAAAATAAATCCCTTAATTCGATTTTTCTAGTCCACATATTATAGATTGTCACATATTGTACACTATAAAGTAGCTGATATTAAAAATTAGAAGCTAAGTATATTCTGTATTTTACAACTGTGTTCTATTTGCTATTACCTATGAGTACCTTCCTTATGTATGTAAAACTAATGGATGTTGAAAAAAATATTTATATTTTGTTACTTACTTGACTCTAGGGCTGTCAGATACCATGGTTTCCGTTTCCATTCAGTAAAACGTCACGAATTAAAAAAAAACTGTTAAAACTACTGCGATACTAAAGTCTATTACTAAATTACTAATTACATTATAAGAAACAGCACAAATGGTTTTAGTTAGTTGTGGTTGTAGTTAGTGTTAGCTAAAAGTTTAGCTCCCTTCGGTTCGCTAACCAAATGTTGAATGAGTCTTGAGTTGCTTAAGTTTATCATAATGATTCTTGTGTAGGGATTTAACAGAGATATAACTACCTACAAACATTTCATTTCTCTAATATGGATGAGAGAATGTCTAGGTACACATAGAGGCTGTATCTTACATATGTATAGGATAACAATAGTTTATTATAAGTATTATATAGCCATTTAACTATTATGTTTGCATTTTACAAAGGGGAAAGGGGATATTATATTATATTTACTATATATAGGATGGATCGGATGATGGGTCCACTCGTCCACTATTTAAACATGCAGTCGTCGTCTCATCTCTACCCAAATGCATGTAAGTGAACAAGTAAAAGTTGTAAACTAAAGCAGGGATGAACATACTTCCCTATCCCCGTTGTTAAACTACTTATTATGGCTTGCTTACATATATTATGTACATACATAATATTAATGCTTACATATGCATAGGTACAAATACATAATTTAATATTGTCAATACCTGACACAAATTACACGCAATTTGGAAAACCATGTAAGTACACTTTACCTTACACCACATAAACATTTTATTTGGTTCATAGTTCATATTATAGCAGAGTGGTAGCTTCAGTAGCTGGTAGATAATTCATTATACCAAATACATTGCAGTATTAATTGTATTCACCTCCTAAATTCCCTATTTTAATTAGCAGCTGAACCTTAATTGTTTTCCAATTTCATAATTCTGTATATTGTTTCATGAAAATTCTAGTGATATTTACACATGTTTTCTTGTGTGCACATTGCATGGACAGTCAAAAAGATGTATTTTACACAGATATGATACGGATTAAAGTTTTAAGCTAATCACAAATATGCAAATATGCCTATAATGTCAGAAAAATGCTACCTGTATGCAAATATTTCGGATTTATACATTTCGCAGGGACTAAACAAACAAGATCCATTCCTTCCTTTATGACATATACTTATGACAAATGATAATGAAGTAGTTCTAGCAAGTAACTCAATTACTACTTATAGGCAAATGCATGTCTACTGATAATGCTGGTGCAACTAAATTGCAGGAATTGCAATTATTATAGTGTTTTCAGTATAATACGGTATTCAATGTGTAGTTTAATTATTATAGTATCTAGAAATGTAACGTTCAACAGAATTAGTTATTTATCATTGCATGGTTACAACATCCTTAGTCTGGCTGTAATACGGAAACAGTCGGGAACGGAAAATCAATTCTAAATCAACAACAAATAGTCATGTAGTAAATTGAAGAAGATTTTGCCCCCAAAAGTGCCCAGTGCCCTTGTAAATAATAAATAAATAAAGCTTTAATTTGGCTAAAGAGCATATTATAAGGTTCAACTATTTTGTAGTTCTTTGCCAATTGAGACAATGTAGTATATTAAGGAGGATTATGTTTGGGTACCTACAGAATAGCATCCTATGCAATATTTCAGTACAATTACAAAAGGGATTTTTATAGTTTGTTTAGTAAGGTATGTTCCATTGTAAAATCCCAGTCCATCAGTATTATACATTTTAGTATGGGATAGAAAATTATTTGGAATGCAAAACATGAGACTAGAGTATACAACACAATGTCAGTAAAAGATTACAATGAGGTATATCATATAATTTTGCAAAATGAAAGGAAATGTTATTATTTAAATTTATAATATTCTTCACAAACAGGCAATATGTAATGCAATTTAAATCCTAAGAACTATGTGTGAAGTGTGAAGTAAACTATTATTTAAATTATTAAAGGAAGAATGGATGAACAGGCCGCGTCGCGCCATTTGGCTTGCGTCTTCGTTATCTTAATTCTTTGTCTTGTTTGCAGGTACCTATATAAGTACATGCATGAGACATGATGATTTGATAATGGAATAGATATTAGTGATGGCATATTGTCACTATATTATAACTTATAATATATAACACTATCTACCACATTAGTGACATTGACAACAAAGTTCGGATAAACAGCTTTCTTTGTGGTTTGCTTTGACAACTTTGATAATAAACCATGGTAAACGGTCCACCGAAGTATTGGAATGGTAACAGTCAAGGTTAATAGACAAAATATGTAAGTAG
>JAQFYC010001097.1:0-39942 GCA_034694165.1 Tomocerus mixtus | reverse complement strand
TAAGGATATTTGTCGTAATTATGCAGCAATACACTCACTCGGGCGGGCTGTATACAGTGGCTTGGCAGTTTTTTATACACTCAACTTCTCTTGTCTTTCTCAACCTTTCATTTGTTTAAAGAAATTGCATTTTATTTACCCAAGAGTGGCGTTTTCTCCGAGGTTACTTTCTCCATGATAGATACACGACGGCTGTAGGCAAGAGAACTCCTCCTCGAAGATCCCAACATCCAGCTACTCCATCCGAATTTCTTGCCCATTTTATGCGCCAAGTTCTCGGCTGCTCTTTTGAAGGCTACGTTGTTATACATAACTGTAAAAACAAATAGTTCCGTAGGTAGACAATTTTCAGTCGAATTAAGTTTCCGTGCTTTCATTTCATATAAATAAATTGTATGTGTAGCAATTTGGCAATTATGTTATTACATGCCGTTTTGTGCGGTAATTGTACATATACAACAACACACTATACTAATTATATGTAGTATATGTATGTAGACTTCCCATATCATACTTAAAAGAAGACGACGAAAGAAGCATAGCCTAAAATTAGGTTAAAGGTGACATTATTTTTGACTTTGCTACTTAAAACAGTATGAGAAGGCATAAAGTTGTCGTCATTATTGTCAGGCTGTTCATTAACTCCAATACTTAGATAGTTGGTAAAGTAAATGCCTAACTAATCTAATATTAACTACTAGAACATAAACAAGATTACAGGTCTTTAATGATTTCATTACCAGTAAAGTAAACTGAAACTTCTAAGTAGATCGACACTTATTTTCTCACTAAGATAGCGTAGGTAGTCAAAAGATGATAAAACTTAACCTTGTTAACAACACTAGCATGGTGTTGTCATTAGTAGAGGGCATAGAATTATAATCCTTGGAAAGATAACAAAACAATAACATGCTTAAGGTGTGTGAAGGAACTAATGCCAATGACTCATTCGATTTAATAAGCTACTCGTACATACCTAAACAGTTTCATTTCAAGAGTATGTAGCGGAATAGAATCAAACTTATGATAACATATTGTTTACATATTTCAAGTTTCAACTTCACTGCAACTTTAGGTAAAGTTATGCCAGAGTCACACAATAATCTCCCATGCGCCTGGCGCCTACTCTCAGTTTCCCTTTCACCCAAGCCAATTTAAGCAATAAATAAAAGTATGAAACTAACTTTAAATTCAGTGTCTAAAAATCTTTTGGTAAATTATTTATTATTAAAAATTCTTAATTAACTATAAAAAAGTTTATTCTAAGAATTTGGAACATTACTTCAATTATAATGAGGTGGTAGATAATCTTCTATGTATGTACATGGCATATCGCCGCCTATTAACCAACATCTGCTAACACACGATTTTACAATTCCAAAATGCACCTAGAAATAATACAATGCTGGAAATAAAATTACACCTTAGCTGATAAGTAGGCAACGATATGCTAATCATCATAAAAAAATTATTCTCCTTCAACACTGACTGCGATTTGAAATATACTTAACATATTATCATATTTTGCATGGTTATTTAAAATACAAATTATGGGGACATACAGTACTTACTCTAACATGACAGTTTGTACCTACCACCGGGCGGTGCGTATGGCGCCGACATATACATGGCACACTTTGTGCTGCGGATTTAAAATCAATGAAACAAAATAGTAAAAGAGTAAAACGAAAGAAGCCTAAGTATATTCTGTATAATAATAAATAGTCTAAAGAGATGTAAGAGCTGACAGCTAAGATTAATTGTCCACATTGTCTCCGTCGCACTAATGAAATGAAAACCATCTCCACAATCCACTCTCGTACATGTAGTCAAAGAAGATTTTCTCCATTTGCAATCATCAGTGCAGTTTGAGAGGATTGCAGGAAGGCGTGGAACCAAAAGCCATATTAGAGCAGCAAATTACATGCCTGTTAACAACATGGTAATAAACCAGTAGAACGAGAACTACAATGCAGTCACTTTCGACTCATTACATTATTGAACCAACCAACCCACAAATAGCTCAGCCTGTCCACTTTGGCAAATTGCTACGGTATTGGTCTGATAGTCACATCACTTGATGTCACATCACTCTCTTCTCACTACAGCAATTAGTAATGGCTTACCAAACTATCTGACTAATGTAAGCTATACTGCTTTTGCGACAATTCATAACATGTCAATGCCAACTCGGTCATTGCCCACATTTGCTTTCTACACGTCCACATGGTAATACAAGCCTTTCAGCTAAGATTTCATTTAACCTTCACTATGTATTAGCATATTCGAGCCACACCAAAATATGTAGGTGCACATTGTCTGTACTTGGTAATGCTGGACTAATATTATAAGTAAATGGAACTGGAACTGCATTTTAATTTACGTAATATGTTTAAGTTATAATTTCTAATACATTTAAATTCCCAGAATCCGAAAAATAGTTTCCGAGCTAATCACCTAAAAGTATAATTGCTTGTTTAACAAAAGTTGTGACACAACAAGTATTTTCCGGATTTTGTTGATCAAAATCTATCAGAAAAACGTTTTACTTAGTTGCCTAAAAACTCATTTACAAAACAAATTAGATCTTTTGAAAAGTTAATCCGTCTAAACTTCTTGGACAATTTGTACGTTCCTGGAGATGACAATAATAATACAGTCGCTAACATGTATTCATAGTATAGTGCACACTACATATATAGTATACTTTAGACTTTTATCTATACAGTTCATTACTCAATATTATAGTTAGTTTCATTACCTCCTAAGTACACAATATACGCCAAGACGAGGATGAGACCCTCGTACCAAAACACCCGTCTGTTATTTAGTACTACGATGAGAAGGATAACAGACACGGAGTAGAAGATACAATCGCGTGTGAGTGGATACCAATCCAATGGTAATGCCTAGGAACAAATGAAAGCGAGAATTTATTAAGTCTAATGTTCTAGTCAACGTTACATAAACATTGTTTTGTATTGACTTCAACATGGCAGTCTCAAATTAAAATGACAACTATAAAGTATATAAATACCTACAACATAAATAATTATTGGTTTACCGAATGAGCTGCAATACCGCAACAGGCACCTACAGCCAGAATGTTAAACACAGCAGATCCTGAAAAATTATAGAACAGTGCCGTTAATAGCTGGTACTGGTTAAACCACATGCTGAAATATTCTATGTGGTGGTTCTTAATAAATTACCAACGATTGCTCCTACCCCTAAATCAGTTTTGGTAACAAAAGTACCAATGATATTCGTGAACAACCTAGAATGAAAGAAAAAGGAAGGAATTAAGCATCGTAGACTTTACCATAATTAAAAGATATTAAGGCAACTCAAAAAGTATGTTGTTTGCAGCAGAAGAGATTAGTAATTTCTTGATGCAAAATTATTCATTTCAAAATTAGTAATAGGCTATTTGGATGACCATTCTATGAAATATGTTTATGATTATTGGTAGAAATGTTAGATTGTATCCGCTTACTCTGGTGCTGACGTGCCGACTGCCATGAAGGAAGCCCCGGCTACATCTGAGCTTAAATGAAGTTCTATAATGGAAAAGAACATAATAATTACTATGGTTAAATTGATTAATAAAGACCATACCTAAATAAGTACCTATAATAGTAAATAATATATTATGTTTTCATTCCTTTTCTCTGCATATAAAATATATGTACTAATATGATGCTATAAACTCCCATTTTAGAATACATTTAGAATTTAATACCTTTGAACGAGATTTTGATTAATGTACAAATGATCATAAATTGTGGCAATTAGGTTTTGGTTAGCAAGTCTCTCGTTGCACGTAAATAAGCTAAATGTGCAGTTAAACATGGGCAGTATTATATGTGATACTTATAATCTTCAATTGACCTTTACTTTTATAAGTTCAGAATTTGAGAATATTACTTCCTGCTTTTATATATGTACTTATCTTTAGTAAACTGTAAATACATAATACCGTTGTCGTAATATTAACATGTCCATAATGTAAAACGGTTTGATGTGAGATAATTCTAGTTCGAGTATAATGTAATAATTTTGAAAAGTTAATTCTTTGATAAAACATTAAAGTTAGTTTTCTTGTGAAAACTGTGTAAGTCAATATATATTTAAAGAAAACGCTTATAAGTACATACAAGTGAAACGAATATACTTATACTGCTACAATTTTTGTCAATTATCTGTAGTTTAAATGAAATATTTTACATAAGTATATAATAGAGATTAAAATAGTACCATCACAGATACACTCGATGGAAGGCACAAAATAGTCGTCGCAAGCTATGGCCAGAGCATAGAAGATGTAAATGGAGACAATAAAATGCACCACTAAAGCTCCTTGTCGTCTTTCTTCCTGAGTAAAGAGATCTGGAGGGAAATCGTCGATTCCTGGTGGAGTGCAATTTATTCCAGGAATGCGAAGCACAGCTTCAGGCTCATCTTTATCCATTCCATTAGTGTCTCTCCGGAATTTTCCCGCATTATCCTCATTATTATTTGAAGAGGTACTCTTAAGAGCACCGGAAGAATCCACTGCCGACGCTCTTAGCAATCTTCCACCTGTCAACATCAACTTGCTTGAATAAACAGTATCTTACTACATAAAACATTTCTAGATATATATTACTACTTACTACGCAAAATACTTTAATACCTCCACTATTCAAAGAATAAACTCAAATCTCTCAAATGATAAACAAATGTATGTGTAATACGTAACGCTAATACTGGAGATACAAAACCACGAGATTATCATGAGGTTACCCAATCCTTAAAGTCTCCTAATTAATAACAGCTTAATTTTGCCTAGTGCATGCAAAATCACAACAATTAGTTGGTATTACATAAGCATCCTTTCTTTTCAAGACTTTATAAGAAAGTTACTTTCATTTCTCTCACAATTTCATATTAATTTCTGACTTATGAGGACCTTTTTACCAAAACAGTAGAGACAATAAAAGAAACACAAAATTCTATAAAATATATTAGTAGAAACTTTCAAGAAAACCTTTACAAACTGATATCATTCTTCAAACCCACACACAAATAATGATCAGATCTAAACGACTTACATTATACTATGCATTATACATTATACTATCAACTATATCAAATACCTGTTGCAATAAATATCACTTTCCCTCTTGTAAACCAATAGCCATGTTTCTTCGCAAGCAATATCGTCGCCTATGTATGTGAAAAGAGCAAATCATCTAATTACCCTACGTTATATTTCTTATTAGCCCATTCACATGGATGAAATAGTGATTTGGTCTTTTCACTTATATTGGAGACGATATAATGTACTTTAACTTTGCATTCTCTAATACTAATGAGGTATGAGAATTAGATCACGCATCCTTTTAATCTTAAATATTTATGTTATGTAGACAACAATCATTTGAACTTACCTGATTGTGAGTACTTCGTATCATCGTAACTGACAAATGGAGGCGATGAGTGTAGAAAATTGTGAGGGAGATCGAAGGCAACGAAAGCAGAATCTACCTGTTCTGCAGATAAACTCAAATAGGCAAATACAACTGAGAAAACGAAGATACAAATGTTTCTCTTTGTTCTTATTTTTCTCTTGAGAAAATATCGATTTTCCAGCCGTTTTCTGTAGTCAATTTGATTTGTATCATTAATACTCATGATGACTTCTTGATAGAAAATGGAAAATTGCGTATAATTGGAGTATTTTTTTCCTTTTGCTCTACAATAAATTCTATGGTTTAATTTAGTTCATAATGAAAATAACTGTAATTTTGCCCAACAATTTTCTTTTTCTCAATTTCCTTCTACCAGTTTCTTTCCCAAATAAATGAGTGAACAAATTAAGCGTAATTACTTTAGTCCCGCTGCTACCGACTAATGGATTCGATTCGACATTGGACTACATCCATTCGATTTTCAATATAGTTGGATCCGAGTATCCGAGTGTGATTTCAGTTCAGATCGGTCACATGTTAAAACTTAAATCTTATCAGTTTCACCTTTCATTTATACATTACACAGAGTACTATATTGTATAGCAACGCATCACTATTATGATTACTCATTTCTCATGATTTCGATGTCCATGAACGTTCATTGATTCCCTCATCACTTCACTACTACTGTTTATTTTGTCAGATAACATTAATTCATGTTGATTTGTATTATTATACAATGTGCATGCATATTCTCCAGGCACTTGCCTATTTGTTTGTGCTGGATGTGAAGAGTACGTATGTGATCATGTGCTTTGCTTTAGTATTTTTCATTTACGTATAGCTGTGTATTGTCACCTTTACATTAAGAAAAGCCAAGCCGGTTTCGATTTAATATGGAACGAAAATGAACCAAAGCATAAGGTAAACCCGGTAAATCAAATTACCCTAAACTCTCCGTCCATTTGTTAACCCTTTCTCAAATATAAAACGATTTTTGATCCTTTTTCATTATTTTTTCTAAAATGCAAAAATTTAGTATTATATAGGTACTGACAGTATCACTACATACCTATATAAGAACTACACAAGAAGTGTGTCTATATGTACATTATTAATGTGTAGTATATGTGCATTAGTAAATATCAATCAAGTGTGGTAGATTAGATTGTAAGTAATTTGTAAGTATGCACACTTCATAATACAATAGCCAATTTTCTATCACACGACAAGTTAAATTGTGCACACGGTGCACGTGGTACGTACTTACCTTATGGTAGAACTTGCTTAACTGCATGACCAAATGTGTTACATATCTATACTATATTATAATACTCCAGAAGAGCTTGTGGTGCATAATATTGTACTGATATGGATGCATCTTCCAGTACGTATAGCTATTTGTTATGTAATTTGAATTGCTCCAATATTATGAAGTTTCTTATCTTATTTGTTTATAATATCTTGGAAAATTAGATGTTCTTTAATTTTTCACATGAAACTGGGGATAAGCACAAAGATAAACGTATATAAATCACGAAATATATGTATAAATATACTAGGTTATGTATTCACTAATACTAGTATATATTTTAAATACTAATTTTCCAACAGTCAGATTGTATTGTATGCTCTTTTAAATTTAGAACTGTCACATTACCTATGTCACTCAATGCACTATTACATTTTACAGAACAAAATGTATAAAGTTACAATAAGGATAACTAGATATGCATTTTCAGGCTTCACACTAAATCACAATTACTATCACTATCATTAAGTTTACATTTCAAAATGAGAAATCTATTTACTACTTAATATCACTCGTACCTTCTTAATTTTACCGGCAAAGGTACTCTTAAATAAAGTATTACTGGACAATTTACTGGACTGGTACTGGAACTAAGGTTCTCCTCGTGTATCGCCTTAATGTCCTTGAAAGGCAAACAGGTTAGTGTACAATGTACAATAAGCACATGTAGTGATTCCAAGACATTTTTTATCTTGTTTTCCTTAGGTATCTTCTAAAGTAAGCAAGTATGGTATCTTTACTACCTATAAGTATAGTGTATCAATATTGCAGGTACGAAATGAGAAATAAAATTACAATGTCTACAGGCCACACAACACTCTACTATGTATAAGTGAGGTCTGAAACTCCAGATATGAAGACATATGTCTAAATATTATATAATATTTATTATCGATTATACCAAAAGTAGTATTAACATAGTAGGATATTTTATATCCTGTCATATTTGTAAATACTACAGTGAAACCTCCAGAACCTTTTACTATAAAACGATATTAGTATTTACACATACACACTTATTAATATTACTGTTGTCATAATGTAATCACAATTTCAATACATTTAGTCCTGTCTCTGTGGTTTGCGATATGAATTTGAAAGTTAGAATTATGCATAAGCCCAATGGTTGGTTAAACAAGTGTAGTGTAACCACAATGAAGTCTACAATAATTAATGATTTTTTTCTGGCCATATAGCTTTATTGAAATCAAAGAAATGCTCAGTATACATTATCTAAGTATAGATAAAATTATAAATATTAAATGCCTGTAAAATTAAGTGTAACTGTATGTGTCATATTATTATGCTACATATTTTATATAGACAACACGCATTTCGTAAGCACGCATGTACGCACACTGTATGTTTTTACATATAGTAGAACTCAGAATAACTTTTACATACATACAACTAACATTTGCTGTTTATTTAATGCACTGACAGAGTGAGTTAATTAAAATCACATTATGTTATAATATCGCTTAATTACACTATTCTATTATGTAATCACTATATCTTGTTTGTAATAGCTAAGAGATTGAACTAAGAGACTTATAATAACTTGTTTGTAAGGAAATCTCAGCACTTCATTACTAGCCAGCTAGTAATGATGCTTTTATCATACAAAATAACCAAATGTGAAACCGATCTACGGTCCTACTTGGTTAAGAGTTAAAAACGTATACTAACTAACTACTCATTATTATTGGCAAGTAGGTAGGTTAACATCCATGAACACATTGAGTTCAAACAAAGATCCAAGAACCAAGAAAATTGTATACGAAAGTAAGGATATAAAACCAATTTTCTTGTCAATTGTGAAATTGTTAACTGCAATCATTATGTATAGAACTGCTACAGAAACAATTAGCATTAAAGTAGAGTAATATAAACTTCCGGAATATATTCTTATGTAAGGTTCCGATGTTTTCAAAACCATTAGAACTTGAATAAGCCACGGAATGCCAAGACAAATAAGGATGTTAAAGATATTTGAGCCGATTGCGTTGTTCATCGCCATTGTGCCCAGTCCTGAAAGATTTCAAATATTTGTGTTGTGGTACAAACAATTTTACATATATTGTAATGTAAATACTTCAAACTCTCAATCCTTATAAAAATATATGTTCTAAGAGGAGTAGCTTATGACTATATTGTGATTACCTTTCCGTGCGACAATAATTGAACTTACTGCTTGTGGGACACTACAATTATAATACAATAATTTAACCTTGAAAACATTTTTTTTGAAAACATCAATGTATTACTATTTATGAACATAATAAGCATACCTTGTGCCAGCAGCTATAACCGTTAATCCCATCACACTATCAGGCAAGTTGAATGTAAAGCCTGTAAGTAGGATAAATGTAAATAGATCAAATATCATTTAGTAATTTTTGGGACAAAATCAATAGGCATGATTATTTCTTGGTCTGAAACTGGAATAGCAACTTACCAATAATAGTGACCATGAAAGACACAAAATAACATAGAGCGGTGTTCCATGCTATACACATGAGAAATGTAACCGGATACCAACGTCTCCAGTTTGATTTTTTGCAGTCAGGGATGGTGAACTTGAGAATGAGACGAATTGGCCAACCAGCTATCCAATCTAGCCAAACTGTCCATCTCTCGCCATATGGAGCCTTGCATAGAGGCAGAGTTTCTACAGAAGGGAAATAATGTCATAATCTACTGCTTAGAGACATAAAACATAAATAATTTACAGTACAGAGAAGCAAAATACATAATACCTACCCTCATCTTGCTCATCTATTTCTATTTTCTCCAGCTCATCCTCGTTAACAGAAGAAATTGTCGAGAAGTCAGATTCTATACTAAGATTGAACGTATTAGTACTATCTGTGGACCGAATTGTTCCTAAATCTGGATGTCTCTTATTGATCGTGTAGCGTCGTCCCGGATTGAAAATAACCCTTTTTATAAGTGAACGAAGTGGTGAGTTGAAGTATATGACTATGCAGACAAGAAGAACAGAAAAATGTAAAATAGGCAAATCAATATTCTTACTGTGTACTATATTGTGCAAAATGCACTAACCAAGATTAAAAATATTAATTACTTAAAATGTAGACACAGTAGAGAGCAACCAAAGTTGTTCCATCAAACCACTTCACTTCATGATCCATTAGAATTTGAAATAGAACTACCACAGATATCACATAGAAGAAACAGTCTCTAGATATTGGCCACCATTGGAGAGTCACAGGCTAAAATATATTCCAATTACAGATAATGTATCAGAATTATCTTTCCAAATCTGCAGGCTTGTGATTACTTTGTGTATAAGCATCGGTTGTATATACGTAGGTAGGTAATGAAATGAAAGATTAATTATCTATGCAAACAAAACGTAATGTAGCGAGATATGTATCAAACCTGAGAAGTTGCAAGACCAATACAAGCTCCGACGGCAAATAAATTGAAAACGCTTGCTCCTAGAATCCTGTAAAGTAATATTTTTAAGTACTTAAGTAGGTCATTATTAGGCAACTGTATCAGTCCATCAAAATTGAAATCGGTAAATGGAATAATTTTACTATTCTTACGTTCCCAAGCCAAGATCTCCCTTTGTTACAAATGTTCCAATAATGTTAGTAAAAAGTTCAGGGGAACTGTTTGCAATCCCAAGAACAGTGCATCCTGCTATTTCGCTCGGGATGTTGAATTCTGAAAGGAAAGATTATATAGAATAAAATGCACATGGACCAACCTTAACCTATGCAGTTACTAACCTATGTACTATTTGTATATAATTAGCAGTAAAATCATTTGAAGCACATAAATATATATGCTTGCAAAAACGGCTTACATATTTGTTACATTTACAACCAAAGGATTGTGAATTTTACTAACCTTTTGCAATTCTTTCGACAGAAGGGACGAAATATTCATCACAAACCACAGCCAAAAAGTAGAATGTGTACAATGCGGCTATGAAATGAAGGGCAACGTACCCGGATTGTCTTTCATCTTGAGTGAATATATCTGTCGGAAATTCATTTAGGCTAGGTTCTGTGCAGTTTATTTCCCAAGCTTCCCTCGGAGATATTTGGGAAACGCGTATGGACATTTTATTACTGATTAGATGAATATTTGCTGTAAATCTAGTTTTGAGAAGTAGAATTTTATTTTACAAACAAATCTTCCAAATATCTCAATGTATAGTTCATGATATGCAGATTGTAGTAGTTATTTCTAATTTAATGTAACACAGGTACACTATACATAAACTATTTTTGGTAGTCTTTGTTTCAATTTTAAAGAATGTTCAGCCGAACGCAGTAGTTGTAGTGTAGTTATAGTTAATCATGGACTTAACTTTTTCTGGTTAAGGTAATTAGCGCATTAGTGTAAAGTTAATTAGGAAAGGACTGATAATCACAGTTCATGTAACTATTACGTGGTAATCATAATAATAATTACCGAAAGTGCTATAAGACAACTTGCCAAGTGTCACTGTTCTCTCTTCTCTGTTCAACTCGAAAATGAAATCACATAAATGTCCAAATTCGCCATTTTGACCTTAGTTATTATATACTATTTGATCGGATTATTTGACTATGAAGACTCAATTACAATTATTACATGTAAAGTAATGATAATCTGAAATGTGTGAACATTGGCTTTGCATTCGTAAGTATTTAGTGAACAAAAGTATTAGTTCGGCACATATTTATTTTAGTGTTTTTATTATTGATATTATTCGTAAGTATAATATAGGTGTGTTCGGAAAGTCTGTTTTACAGACAGACGGAGGATGTGGATTTCAAAATCAGCTAATTTAAATTTTGTCTGTTATTAATTCCTATAGTAGTACTACTACTGAACCTATGTTCATATTTATGTGAATACGGTGCACTCGGTTAAAAAACTGCATACATTTCGTTGCTAAACACCTAATATTTAATACTACTATAATAAGTACAATGTATGTTGTAATGAATTTTAATGCAAATATTGGTATGGTTTTTTGTGTACAAACAAGTTTTGATGCTCATACACATAATTAGATATACCATACTATCTACTGTAATGCATACACAATACCAAGGTTAGTTCTAGTAATTGTCTGCATCATAAGGGATTTATAAACAGGATTTAATATTATATAGGTGTACGACTTCCACCACATGTGCCATGTTGAGATTCCTGTGATTTATGTCAAATATGCAAAGATCAAAGATACATTTTACACATTATTTTGATTGGTACAACTTATTAGTTATTGGTAAATACCTAAATACCTATATAAAAATTATATTTAATCACACAGGTGTGTGTTCTTCCTTCCACGCCAAAAAACCAACTTCCATTTTATGTTCTACTATGCGATCATAAAGCACATATCGACGTTGATATATAAATATGTACATACACATATCTTTTGAACTTCTGGAGATCTACACTTGCTTGGGAACCAAGTTCGGGAGATCTGAAGTCAAGTATCATGTTTAATTGCATGATATTTCCCTATTACTTTCCCTGATAAATGGAGATTTAAAATGTTGTTCGGAGCAAATGAGACCTCCAGAATGTGTTTCTCAGAATACCATAGCATAGATATAAAAGATAGTGTTACAAGTTCTTAGCAGAATACACGACGCGATGTATAGCTCCCTCTAATAAATGTGAGAATGGTATACCAACGACGATATTTATATCATAGCATACTGACGTAAGTGTATTTATTTGTGTATGTAATACAACAGCCAAATGTAAGTATATATATTTTAGTTAAGCAGTACCGTCTGCTTATCTATATTAAATATTGTAGCGGAACATTTAGATTAAACTTATGCAAATGTTGCAATTGGTTGTGCAGAACAAATAATAGCATATAAGTTGCCCTCAACGAGGGAAGGAATTACAATTAGTTTCATTACTTTTATGTGCACAGTTTTCCGGAAATGAATATTATGCCGTTTCAGGATGTAAATAACCACGAAAAAAAATTTATTCTGCGAATGCATAATACATCATAAATTTAATTTATAATGCAAACTAAGTAAGTAGTTGTACTACTGAATAATATTTGTCAGAGGGAACCTGGCATAATATTATATAACATAGATGTACATAATACTATTATTGAGTTCATATTTTGAGTCTTAGTTGCTTTACTTTGTAATTTCTCTAGGTTTCACAAAGAAACAAAGAAAAAACTGCTAAATACAGATAGAACTAATCAGCGTGCTAGTTATTGCATGCCCAAGTTAAAAATTACGTAATTGCTCAGTTCTCCGTTAGCATATATTTTATATTTATTGACATTATTTTCAAATGTCAGCTATAGTATAATGCCTATAAAATCAAAAGTTCCATTTATTGAATGGAACATCGATCACATTGACAGAATTGTTTATATACGTCCAAAGTTCTACACACGTAAGTCTAAAGTCTAAATCATCTATGCCACTTCCATATACTCCATTAATTAAGCTTCGCGTAGAAATATTAGGTATTATGTTAACCATTTAATTGTATTAAACTCACGATACCTACATCTACGACTTCAAAGTCGGCTTGTGTTATATATCTTTTATATACAACACACTTGAACAAAAAGCAAATCATGTTTATAAGCAATCAAAGTGAGTTTGTCATTGTTCACATATGATGTATGCATAAAATGACACAAACAAGGGATTGTGTTGTCGAGTATTTTAACTGCGTCTTTATGCTGCCTGATATTACTTCGTCCACAATTACTACATATATTTGCTTTCGACAGGAAATGTGTTGCCATAATTAAACAAAGACTGCCTGGCATAGTAAACAAGGCTAATAATAATAATAATATAAGCAGTTTTCCCTAGGTAGATATGAACGAAGTTCATCAAAGTTCAAGAGCAGTATTTACAAAGTCTTTTCGTGTAACGCAATTTCTGTATTTCATCGCAATGCAATACCCAGATTGATTTCAATGGCATGTCTGACCAGGAAGATTATACCAATAATACTTAACGCCATACCCAATCTACCTAATACTAAATGCGATCTAATTTATTATTCGCGTATAGATAATTTGACTACATTGTGCTTGTAAACTTGTAGTACATTACTTAGATTTCAGTTCGATTGAACAAAATATATCCATAAAGATATACTTGCTGTACCTTAAATGTCATAAATGCTTGCATGCGTCGTATATTGTACTTTAAACATAAATAATCATTTTACGGTAATTACATATACAACTATATCGCAGGGTGCTAAAAAGGTTCCATGGTCCAACAGAAAAGTCTTAATTGTTTTTTCGCAAGCTTCTTTATTGGCATACAAAACTTTTCCAACTTGATTCATTGTTGGTTTTCTAAAATTAAGCTTATCCTTACCTACATAAAAGAACCATTCAAAGGTTCGGAGAAATTGGCCCTATTGGATAGCCCTGTGCACGGGGACCAAAAAACATGTAGGTATCCCTATACCTAAATGCACCCGGGCTTTCAAAACGTAATACCTACATTGTTTTTGGTCCCCGTGTACAGGGCTATCCGATAGGGGTAATTTCCCCAAACCTTTGAATGGCCCATTAAGTACTTAACGCTATTATTGGCACGGGCACACATGAATTTGCTAGTCTATAAAATAATTTACGTTTATATAATAAATATCTCGGGTTTTACACAATTTTCATTGCATGAGATTTAGCAATACTCTCCAGGTGTTTCAATTGAAGGTCACAGTCGCAAATGACAGTGTCCTTATCCTTACTAGAATGATTGTGCACACTACCCAATCCCAGAGATGATCTCCGTCTTCTGTTAGCCTCTCTAATAACTTTAGTTCTTGCGATTAGTTTTTTGTAGAAAGTGAAACACAATATGCAGATTCCAATGAAAACAGGCGTCATAATAATAGTCGCACTGTACGAGGCCTTTATACTGATATGTTGGAATTTGATATAGGCTAGTAAAATAAAATCGAGGACAAAGAGAAAGTATCCTATAGTAGTGCCAAACATCCAAACTAGGTCCATAAAGAATAAAAGATTTTCATGAGGGACTCTGTCCAGTTCTTCCAATGTGTATTGTGACATCAATGCAGCTGTTTCAAATCGGGGCATTATCATGCAAAAGGCCATTCTTATGAATATAGATGTCACTATGAGAAGAGATGTGGATATGACGAAAGCTATTATTAATGGGGCACTAGCGTCCCCATCGTTAATGTTCATCTCGACTGCTGCCATCTGAAATAATGTCGTTTGCATTGTAGAATTATTTTGCAAGAACAAATACTGTAATATATGCTTGAATGTTTTAGGACTATAAGGATGAGTATACTTACAAGTGCAAATAGGGACAAACGAGTGGCCACTTTGCAGGCACTAGATAGTTTAGCATTGCTTATTACAAGTCTTCGCTGCAAGCGATATTGTTCTGTAATAGGTTCCTCCAAAATTGGTCTTACTTTCATTATTTTTTAGAAAAGTTTATACAAATAAACATATGTAATTTAGTTTAAAGAACTTATTAAATTGCAAACTCGCAGAATAATTAATGAGCTTTTCTCACATGACTATGCTGGAAACTTTGCCATGAAATGACATTGAATATGATACCAACAATTGATAAGGCAATAGTAGTAATAGATATAGAAGATTACAATGCTATATCAGAAGCAGAGCTGTATGTCCATTATCACCATCTATTTAATTTGTTGTTCTGTCGTATACTAGTTGTAAAAGCGTAATTAAATAGGTAATATAATTGTATTTGTGTAGGTATTGTTTTACATGTGACATGATTTAAATATTGTTGCAAGAATGGCAGTCTAATAAAATACATTGCATCGTTACATTCATTATGCGTATGCATATTGCAACATGCATTAAATAAGTAAAGTAATGTAGAAAACAGGAATATTCAATGGGTTATATAAACATTACAAGTCACAAAAAATGAGAACATAAGAAAATAATACAAAGGATATAACTCGCACTGATAATTATCCACAAGTATCCGCGTTTATAATAGACAATTAAAGCTAAAACAAATGTGTCTGCTACATTAATCTTTAATTATGATATTGATTTCAATAAAATAAAGTATATATTACTAGTAATATCATTTATTTACCATTTGAGTACTGGGTAGAAGAAAAGAAAGAGATATACCTTGTCATAGATAGAATATTTAAATTCATTCACGGAAATTAATATTTTAATTGTTTTATGTATTTTTCATCACTGCATAGCTATACTGTGAGGTATTTCCCTTTAACTAAATACGTAGATCACTTGTATCTGTAATTAAATTATTGTATTGCCATACAAAATTACAAATGGTAAAAAATACTTTCCAATTCCTTATATTTTGTCAGCATAAATAAATTTTCTGGGATAACAGATTAACACAATCTATCTGAACGCATCTGAGAATGCTTTCTGAGACATATTGTAATAAAATACGTGTTCATTTTGATACATTGCACCATAAGATATTGAGTTATAAGAGCTAAGTAGAGCAGAGTTCTCTGAACGAGACGATTTTCTAGATGAGCAGCTACTACTTTCGTCTTCATCCCAAGTCTCTGCAATTTCCGAATACCTTCTGTTTGGAATTAAGCATTCAACTCTTCTAAATTCAACTATCTGTTTGTACATTACAACCCCAAATATTATTATTACAATAAGAATCGGCACCATAATTGCTGTGACTGCAACGGGGGCTTCAAAAGAAAAATGTCTAAATTTTATCCAAGAAAGTAGAATTATATCGAGACAGAATAGAAAGGGTGCCACCGTATGGCCAAGGACGCATGTGATATCGATAATATTTATTAGTTGATCGTGTGGAGATCTGATTGAGTTTGTGAAGTCCTCAGTATCAATAACAGTTTGCATGGACGGAAGAATGCTGGCCGTGATGACTTTAACAATTACTGTCGTTGCAACCAGAAGGGATGTAACGGAGACGAAGGCAACTATAAGATTTGGGTTTGCATCTCCGTCTGCTATTTGTAACTCCACGGCAGCCATCTTTCATAAATAAACACACTTCAAGTTAAAGGTGTATTTCAAATAGCATATTACATAATATGGGATACATAGGTATATTTATTTGCACGAGTATTTATTAGTAGTATAAAAATAATAATAAATTACTTACAACAGAAAAAAATGCCATTAAACTTGCCATTTCACCTACACTGGACAATTTTGACTTGCAAATGTGTAACCGTCTCCATGATCTAAATTCGGCTGTTTCCAGTATATCTTGGTCATGCGGCAGATTGTCAGATATGAGTGTGAGCCCCATTTTCGATGTATCTACATAGCAATAAATGTGTTAAAATACGCTGACACCTCACTGGTATTTAGAAGCAATTAATTTAAAATTATATTATTAATTAGTGTAGATACTCGTACTAAGTGAATTAACTTTTTCAAAGATATTAATCTTAAAGATTCCTAACATTATTATTCAATTCAACTTACAATTGGCTAAAATATGATAAACACGCCGGCCACCGGCTATCCCTGTATTAATTCAACAAAAGTTTGTAAACATTTTATGTATCCATTTGCAGGTATGTAGGTATCAATATTGTATGAGTAAGTAGTAGTACTTCTTTATGTTCTTTACTGAAATGTGAATTTTGTGAAATTGTGTGTATTTTTCTAATTGCGGATAACTGCAGAAAATATATTTCAACCTGAGAATTCGCGCGACTTACTTTGTTCATTTTTTTGTTGAACCAGGTATTGTACATAATACATAGATAAAGACCGGTGAAAGCGTAAATGTTACCATATCTTATCTATTTATTTATATGCATGTAAGGGCTTCCTGAAGAGTTTTGCATTTAAAATAACAATAGTTATTTTTCTCAAGCATATAATACGTTGCGATGTAATATGTTATTGTTACATCTTTCCCTGCATTTCCATATCGGTACGGAGCAGAGTAGTAAAAGTCAATAATGATTAATGAATTACTTTACTTTCATATCAATATAACACCACAATTATGTAGCAAAGTTTGAGACGGTCTACATTTGCATTTTGTAGACATACTCCTGTAGTATGTGAAGGAATTTAAGCCCAGCTAAGCTAACATATTTCAAATAGTCCTACTTATGTAGGTTTTGTTCTAATAAATTCGCTTTGTAATTTGTCACCAACATAATTATAAAAAAATCTACAATGTGCGATCTATGTATATCCAATATTAAAATCACGGTAAACTGCCAGGTTTTAGACACATCGTCAGTGAGCACGTGAAAGGTTGTAATACCATTTTTACGTATAGACGAATTGTTTCTATGTAAAAATAAGCTTTCATTCATGTATGCCACAAAGCTCTGAAATAATTAAGCATTAGCAAATGCGAAATACGAAGCTTCTGCTTATTTTCGGCGTACAAAGGACTTTGACTCTTTAGAGTTAGCTTACTGAACGCTTGCCTGAAAGCATTGTTTATTATCTGTATCTCCAATTGAGGGATATTTCATAATGATACAGACAGATTAGAATGTACGAATGTTTACATAGTTAAAGTTGATACAGTTATGCACATAATTGAAATAAAGATAAGTAATACAACAGTACATAAATTGAATACTATTACAGTTTGATTTATTTTTAAAATTACATCTGTAGGTGCATACTTATTTAGACACGAGAACTGGCACCCCTAAAATGGTATTGGTTTATATACACATATCTTCTTATTACCTACTCGAACAATAACTGTTTACTTACTAACATCACAATATCACAAAATGTATCTAGATTAATGTACTTATATTATAATGATAATGCTGGTTGGGTATCCCTGCATACATGTGCGTTTTTTGTACCTCGAGCTTAGCGATACTGATATGATTTGCACTCATTCAAAAATCGCAAAAACAACGAATCCAAAATCCACTGATTGTAGGGTAAACCTTTTGTATTAATTAAACCGAAGTAAAAACTATTTTTTTAACAATTAATGCTTTACTATCTATTACCATCTACTTTAGATATACTATGCACTACGATAGAAAAACTGAAAATGTAGGGCTGACTGTATAATTTACTACACTTTATTACAAACATGATAATTATATTCATCCAAGAAATTTAGTATCTACTTATGAGTAAATGCAATTATGTATTTATAAAAGTAAATTTGTCATTAAACACCTTTCATTCATTATGTCATTGTCATTCATTCATTATTATATATTATATGCCTGGACATTTCCATTCAACACATAATTGAGTTGCCCATTTAACAATAATGACATTATTTGCCATAATACAGGCATTGTCTATATCTAAAGTATTTTAATACATGTAGGAATTTTTAACAAAGACATTTGCTCTAAAGTAATGCAGGTTTTTCTAAAATAGTCGTAAATACACTTTAGGTTGATAATAAACAATATTTTCAAAAAATGCCCTTATAATACAGTTGTAAATGTGGTAGGTACACACTTATGTATTTACAAATACTTAACAGTAAGCTTAATGGAATTTAAAATACCGGTGTGTTGTTTGTGTTAGCGATAGTTTAAAAGTTTAAACAGTTAGAAACCTCAGATTTTACATAAAAATGCATGAAGGAACTCAGAATATGTAAATTAATCCATGTGATATTGACAAGTAGGAAGGTTAACCGTAAAGAAAACATTTAGCTCAAAGAGAGATGCCATGACTAAGAATACAGCGTAGAGAATAAGAGCAAGAAATCCAACTTTACGGTCTAATATAAACTTGTTAAGTGCAAGAATTGCATATAACACTACCAAAGAAGAAATCAACATTATTGTCGAATATTCTAATCCTGTCGAATTGATCTGTATGTAATTTTCTTCTTTGTCGTTGGCAATTAAAGAAGCACGAATTAACCATGGGATTCCGAGGCACATGAGAATATCGAATGTGTTCGATCCAATCGAATTACTGACGGCCATTGTTCCCAGACCTAAACAAAAGATAAAATTTGAAAATAATTCTTTCCTGGTTTGAATATTGTGTTATGTATAATGATTGTACTTTTCTGAAACCAACTTTACCTTGTCTAGCAACAATTACTGATGAAACGACTTCAGGTACCGATGTTCCAGCGGCTATTATGGTAAGTCCCATGACTGAGTCAGGAATTTTCAGTGTATGTCCTACGAAATAAAATTCATTGTCCATTAAGTCCATTAATGGGCTTTTCTTGGAATTGACTGTATAATTTCCTTTGTATTCATCAATATAACTAGTATAAATAAAAATAGAATTTCATTTTACCTATCACAGTCATTTGAAAATTGACGATATATGCTAGGACTGGTGGACATCAAAACAATTTCCATGAAAAGAAACATGAAATTCAGTTAAATACTGTATTATTATTACTGTCTTTATATTTTGCACATTATATTCTTAAGAATTAAATTGCAGAATGACTAAAACTCACCTCCAATCCACACAATGCACATTGTAAAGGTGACACCATGCCAATTCCTCCATCGGACAACTCGGCAGTCGGGAATCGTAATAGTGAACATGAATTTGATAGGCCAACTTACAAAGTATTCAACCCAAGCTTTCCAGCCTTCGTCCCATGGCAATTGGAACAGTCCACCTTCATCTGTTTACAAAGGGATGATATTAATCACTGTCATGAAGTCATTTCAAGAAAAAATATTCCTTATATTAAAAAAGTAAACTCCCATTTGGGAAATACATCCGAATTTACCTTTTCCATCTTCTGCTGCATCCTGTGTTTGCCTTACAGCTTGTTCTATGAGCATTTCGTCTCTAACTTCATTATTATCAGGGCCTTGAAGTGCTAATCCATTTGAACCATTTCCATTGCGATAGCCGTTCATTGGAGTTTCACATAAGCTGGTGTCTACTGGCTTTGAAGTATACGTTGTTTCAACTTTATCATCCTTTCGAAGTTTCCGTTCTGCTTTCATAAGCAGTTTTTCTGCACCCCTCTTCAACATGGAGTTTTTGTACATTACTATACGAAAGAAAAGTTCAAATTGGCAGTTCACTCCATAATACATACAGATGACATTTAAATTGAGTCTTAAAAGTAAGGGGTTTAATAATTATAGGTATAAATGTAAATCCTACCCAAGATATATAAACTGTAGACAAGGACAAGCGTAAGAGCCTCGTACCAATAAATTTTTTCATCCCTCAAAACAAACAATAATAGAACGACAGTGATTGAATAACAAATGCAATCTCTGGTAACTGACCACCATTCCAAAGGAACTACCTGAAAAGAGATTATTAAACTAGGTGTACTATTATTCTGTCGCATTTTTATTATTTAACATATTATTCGATAATAGCTTATTGTTGTAACATTTTTATAAGTACCATTCCTGCTCCAATTCCGCAGACAGCAGCCACAGCCAATATATTAAATACTGCTGAGCCTGAAAACATATTGAGAGAAGTTTATTGACATGATTGCCTGCTATAGACATTTATATGAATGTAAATTAACAAACTAAAAAACTCTTCCATATAATATACAGTACTCGTTCAGGTAGCATATGCTGCATGCATGTGATAATGTCTAGATTGTGTATATATTAGATCACTTTATCCGAATCGGAAACTAAATATCTGGAATTATGAGTTAAGCAGACATATTCGCAATTAAATTAACTAACCTAAAATGGTTCCAATTCCTATGTCTCCATGAGTAATAAAAGTTCCAATAATATTTGTGAACAGTTCAGGCTGAAAGTTTCGTAAGTGTAAGTGAGTATCATACTATTTCCATGTGAAAGTAAAACTATTGTTTTAAACAAAACTTACCGCAGAAGTTCCAATTGCCTAAAAATTAAAAAAATATCAAAATGTAGATTCAATTTCGAATATCCTTACAGTATTACTTACGTATCTAATTGACATTTAAATATTTATGACAGCTGATTTTAGTTGTAGGCATTTTAATCATTTTTTATGAAATTTATTTACCATTAAAGTAGCTCCAGCCACATCTGAAGGAATTTTCAATTCTGAGAATAAATACATCATTTAAGTGGTAAATATTTTTCTTATTCAAGTGAAAAACTAATTTATGCAAAATTATATATGCAAATTATACCTTCACAGATTCTTTCTATGGACGGTACAAAGTAGTCATCACAAGCCAATGCAAGCGCATAGAAAATGTACAAAGAAATCATAAAATGGACGAGGACCCATCCATTCTGTCTTTGTTGTTGCGTAAATAGATCTGGGGGAAAGTCATCAATTCCAGGAGGAGTACAGTTGACGCCTGGTACTTCCCATTTTGCATATTTACTGTTGCCTATTGTATCTTCTGGAGAATTAATGTTTTCATCATCTGCAAAATAAAAACCATATACCTTACATACACTTACACCATAAATGTCGAACAAAAATGACCTTTAAACCGAATATTATGTAACAATATGAGATGAGAATAAAAGTATTCCTTAGTGTACTCTTTAGTTCTTCAGGCTCCTGCTCTTGATGTAGGTTAGTCTTTAAGATATCTTGCGCACTGTGTGAATCTCCTGACACATTCGTGTCATTGGCACCCGTATCTTCAGCATTTACACTATAATAGGCGAAAAGTATTGTCCACACGATAAATAAAAAATTCCTCCTTATTTTGAAACTCCTTCGTCTGTCTGTTTTAGATCCGGTTTCCCTATAGTATCTTCTCTTGAGAGCAGAGGATTCAAAAATTTCATTTTCCATATTGAATTTTGTAAACTAAAGAGTCAATCTCTTAAAGGAACAAGTTACACTTTTGGAGTCAAGAAAGTTTAAGGAAAACTTTCCCAAAGATTTACTGGCACGGTGTAAGCGTAACGCTATAGCATAATACAATACACTCACTAAAGGTATTTCACCAAAATAATTCACTCCTTTTTATTTCGCACTGGGATTATCATTAAAAGTAGAACTAAAATTGCATATGTATGTAACAAATCTCTGGAAAATGTTTCATATGGAACAAGAGGAGAGAAAAATGCGCATTGACTGAGACACTGCGCTTTTGTTGTTTGACAAAGCATAAATATTAATATACTATAGAGAGTCCTGGCCGGACCAAGCAAGCCAGGTAAGCTAAAGTCTGTAAATACTTAAGCTTTATAATGTTATGTAGTTTGCTTGGTTTAACTTCAATTACCATATAAGTAAGTATACAGAACGGACGTTTGATGGATTTATCAGCCCCAGTCCGTCCATGGTCACGCTGTTTCTGTTACTTTTTATGATAAAAGATTATTATCCAATGAATATTTTCAAATCAGCTTCTCGGTATTAATGTGTATATGTATAGTATAATGCCTTCAATATCTGTAGCTATGATATACACATAATTTATGTTTAAGTTATGTCATTAGTAATCAAACTAACAATAATAAGCTCCCATTTTAATCGTTACTCTTACAATGCATACCTATTATATAAATCGCATGTACTACAGCATGCACGTATGGTAGTAGCCTAGCCATCGTCATAATCTAATTAGAGCATTCTACTTAGATATTTACAAATTACAAACTGATGTGATCCAATTCTTTCATTCAATCAACTCTATTATTTGATTAAACTACCCTAATTCCTCCCTAATTGAAGGTACCTACTTATTTTATGTACATGATATTTATACACATAAATAGATTCAGATACAGCCAAGTAACATAGTACGTATTTACTTAGATTAAAATGATGGATAATTAAGTAAGCTAAATTAAAACGCAATCACAATGTCACTACCATGACATGGACCGCAAAATTATATTTATCTGTATAAGGAGTGAGTAGGTATTACAGATTTGTCTGACTGCGATACAGATATTCCTTGAATGAATGTTAAAACAGGTCAATATTGAATTAGCCAATCATCATTACATCAAAGGCAAATGTGCAAATAAAACTAATCTTTAGTGCGTAAGTGAAATACAGATGTACAGTAACGATGTAAGGCTTGTAAAGCTCTTCAATTTGCGAAATTAAATTTGTCAGCAAAATAGTGAGAATGTTCATACTAATTCGATTCTCAAACGGGACATTTCCGCTGCGTATGCGAAAACAATAAAATTAGGATGATATGATTATGTACTTATGCATACTTACCTCAGTGTAAGTAAATTGCTTTACTTGCTTGTGCTTGGCTATATAATTTTCAGATAGGTATTATTGTAAGGTACGATACGATAATAAAAATAATGATATCACATCACGTTACATTACATAACAATTACGAGTAAAAACTCCATGAAAAACAAATTTAGGAAAACGAAAAGAGTTATATGAAGTAATTAATGCCTACCAAATCAAATGTATTAAACTATGTAAAAAAGTAAGTAGATTATTTTTGCTTTATGGGTTCTTCCTTTCAGTTGAGTTTACACACACGTGCACAATACATTGGACACGACATGGCAGAGTTTAATCTAAATACTTATTATGATAAATATGCTTTATAATCAAAAGATAATGTAATATTATGATAATCTCAACACATTTTCGTCGTCTTTCTCTTTATCCACTTTTATATTCAAAGCAAACCCTGATTTCAATTATAGTAAGTATATCAAGGTGTCAAGGGAAAAGTATAAATCACAGGTAATGAGAAAATCTACTCTTCTCAGTCTATTTACTCAGTCTTTGTCTAGAAAATATAGATAAACCTGCAGTCTTCTAAATATTCTTATCCAATCAAAAAATGTTAGTACACAGATTTGCTATGCATATCATAAAGATATTTTTACCTCCACAACCCAATTACAAATATTTGATGCGTAAGCAATATTATATTAGTAACAAATATACAGAGTACTTAGGTCTTCAGAGTTTGTAGTGTTTGTACTAGTGTTTACTAAATGTTATTTGTCTTAAGTACATGTAAATGACTTTTGTAACGACAGAAGAATTGTAATGCTATGTGTTTCCTGCCTGTCAGCAAAATAAATACTAACATTGCATTTTGATCTGCTTCTACTTCTATCTTTGCTTACTGTAGAAATACTTCCGTCATTAATTTCTTCTATTTCAAACTACGCATTCCGTGTGGAGTGAAGATTATAATAATATAGAAACTATAGTATTATATTATGGTTATGTATCATATTCCATTAAGTATGTACCTATCGATGTCCATATCACTTATTGTTAGTGATATAAAGAAATTATTTTAGTGAAGGGACATTATTTATTTATAATTTGACAGTGCAAACATGTAGCACAGTAAGCAGTTGTGTTAAAGTCGCTAATCTCCACACTTATCCATTTCCATTTCATCGCATGCACACAGATAAGTACTAACTAATATTTAAGTTTACCTGAGAGAAAAAGATAAAATTGTGCTGACATTACATACATGGAGCATTCAGCCGCAGAGCAATCGTTTTTGTAAAGTGTATTATTCAGGAGAGGTTCATGGTTCACTTTTACAGGGCATTCAGTACATTTTAAGCATGGATGAAGCGATGCGATGTATCTGGAGCTATTTACGCTGCCTATTGAAATTGAAAGCATGCATTACGAAATATCTGTCCAGGATTTACGATAATTCCTAAGTATGCTCACGTATGTAGTATCATACAGATACTTGCAATGTATTTATTTAGCTAGCTAACTAATTAAGCTAACTATTTATGTACGAGTACTTTTTAAAGTACAGCAGAAGATATCGATAAATATTATATGAATAGTTATTTATGATTACGATATAACATAGAAACCTTTGATCTGATGTCAGAATGCCAGTGTATTTTGAAAATAATAAATATGTTTTACTCACAAAAAATTCTTTCAGTAAAATACAGACATACCCGAATGTCCTTTTTGTGGCAATTCACGGGCTCAGCAAAAAAGTTGAGCTAATCCTTTGACAATTATCAAAATTATCATATACCTTGACATCGTCCCGTCGTTGATTTTCTAATCTGGGTAGTTTACCCTGAACTCTGAGCGACAAATTGTAGTATGTACTTATAATTGTACATGTGTACATTTATTGTACGTTTATTACTAATATAAGGCTCTAAAAAATAAATAACTCTACCGTTCCATATTAATGTGTATTTACCTTACAAGAATCATTACATAACTTTTTTAAGGATTACAATATTTGAAGAAAGATTATAATATTGGATGCCTAACTACTAACTTGCTACTTAACACTGCATTCTCTAGCATGCTATGCCAAGTTTTAACTTCTGCAAACTTTAAGCATTTATCGATGTAATCATACGAGCTAAATCCAGTTTGTTTGTAAGATATACAATAAATACTTATTATACATAACTGAACATAACTGCTGTGCATTGGACAATTGTACCATAACTTGTACACAAAGTTGCAAGTGTGTGGTACGGTTGGCAAATCTAGTTAAATCCAGAAAGAACTAGTGATAAATACTGTGTAAATACAAATATTTTGTCGAATACAATATGTTTTCGCAAAAATGGATCGTCTTTGAAAAGTTGAATCTCGGTAACGCATAATCGGATTAAATACGTATAACTTGGATTTCCAGAGATTAATACACATATGTAGGTTACATATACTGGAGTAGTATACTTTATATAGATATGAATAAATACTGAATATTATGTCATATCGTTTGCAAGAGATTTACAAATTATATGGGCAGTACACATGGACAGAAATGTTTAGTGAGTTTAGAAATGAGTCATGAGTTCAGTAAAGTTACTTTACCATATTTAGTAAGAGTTTCCCATTTTCTGTCAGATCTGGTAGAAAATTAGGAAGCTCATCTTTGAAGTTAATTCAGGAAAGTGATTACAGCGCTTTTAAATACAAAACAGCTACATATTTTTACAATTAGCAGATTAGCACGCAATCTCATTAAGGTACTCGTGTAGGTGGTGGTAGGTAACTCATCCGTATTCTGATATTGTTTTAGTACTGATAGCTTGTATAATTTGTACAATAATGAGTCCTGGTGATGTTATGTATGCATGTGGTTTGTATCTCTTACCTTTTCAATTTCAATATCTCTTCTTCGTGATAATATAATTGAGTATGGAACACAATGGCTTAGTTAATGACAACATAGCGTGAAAAAAATGCACAAGCAGCAAAATTTTGTCACTGCCATCGACAAAATTTTCATTAAACAATACAGTGAGGTGGAGGTACTAAATGCACTTGACTTTATATCCTACATAAGTAGGTACTAAATATTTAACTTTTATTCTCTGACACTGAAGAGTACACCGCACTCAACATGCTCTTTGTTTAGTAATATAGTTGGTGTTGGTGAACTGGACGATTTGGGTTAGATAACCACAATTTAAGTTTCCACTTTAAACACATTTTAAAACTGAAGGGACTTAACTAACTACTAATAGTAATCTCATCGTACGTATACGTTACGTAGGTAATAATATAGTATCTGGTACTAAATGGTGTGTTAAGTAAATTATGGAACTATTATGAATTCAATACATGAATATTAACAATTAAAGATTAATGTAGCAAGCGCATTTATACATATCTGCTTTAATAGTCATGTTAATGACAACTAAACTCATTGTCATTGTCAGTAATATTCACTGACGGAGACTAATAAATTATTTACTAACCTTTCAGTAATATATATTTTAGCGTCATGAAGAACGATATGTAGTCATTAATAACATATTTAAGTGTTATCTAGCAGTGTAGTTTCCAAAATTAATATTTAGTTCAGGATTTGCCATATTATATGCAACTACTAAAGAAAACATCTCTTGAAAACAAATTTTTCAGGGTCATTAATAATAATATGTAGCCTGTATTTGTATTCGAACACAAATCGCTGCCGTATGTAAATATGTTGATACATATACGGTGAGGCAAAGTTATTAAAAGCATAACAATAAGCAAATGTTTATCCGAAGAAGACAATTATGAAGATGCTTGCTAGTTTACCAGGAAAATAAATTAAATGATATTACATGTACGATACGAGTGTGTGCAATATATTTAATCCTGCTTGTAATAAATGGATCATAAACCAGAAACTATTTATTGTATTCGTATTAAGTACTATGTTATTTTATGTGATAGAAAAGCGGATACTAAAGCCAACTGAATAGCGTGAGAAAAATTTACCGTTGGACCTAATTAATAAATATTATTTTACGATATCGGCAATTTTACCACCCTATACTAAGTTGATAGCCCCAATATGACGTTTCCAGATCATTCATGCATGATATAAACTCTAGTTTAAACTGCATTTTATTTGATAAGCGAAGCAAAATGATGGGGTATGTTTATGAATTGTGCTTGGACATAGAATGCATACAAATATCTACACAATGACAATATATCCTATAATATATAGGTATATGTTTTTAGTCTTTTCAGTGCAGTAGTAATAGGTACCGTAACAGGCCATAATAATATGCATATGTGCATGCATTCCTATGTGACAGCATTTTAATTGATTTAATAGAATGAATGGCTAGAATAAAAGACACATTTAATACTTAAATGTATAGAAGTACTAAATATATAGGCTCCCCGGTGTACCTTATCCGTCCCTGTTCTCCCTACACACTTTAACATGTTACACATCGCTGCAGTGCAGTGAGCTGAGTACGTACTTAAGTAAAATAGCAATATCAGAATACTACACTTTACAATGGAAATCGTTTGTGATTGCTTAAATCATAATAAAAACATTGCAAACCATCTGTTATACTTACAATAGCATTATAGTTAGCACAATTTTGACCTGCTGATATCGGTTAAAATATAACGAGGTAAAGGTAACTCCTCTTTTATCTGTCAAAGAACCTCCACCCTCATAGTTTGTCAGAATTAGCATTTTAAGACCACGCATGGGTTTACTTTACCTTAGCAAAGCATTTTTCGTTAAGTTTAATCCTATACCGCAGATCCCAAGATCCAGAACAACTAAATATTTGCATATCAATATCAATACTGTCAATTTTATGTATTTATGTACAAGTACCATTTCCACATTTTAATGTCCTAAAGATGAGAGTAGCAACATTTTTCTGTCAACGCAAATAATATTAGGCACATACACTTAGATTTGCATTCTGCAACAAAATTTCTTAAAATGCAAACGATTTAAACCACTTTTGAATGCATAAGTAATTATAAAATGATGGTTTAAAAATATTTTGGAAGTTCAGTGATAAATAAATGAAATGTTACAAATTACATGATTAAAAATATAGATTTGCATCTGGGTCTGGTGTCGTAAATTAATTGACTCTGGTATTAAAGTATCATGATTCATGATCGTATTATTGCTAAAAGCATCTTTGCATTTTTTCTTCTCTTCTCCTTTGCATTTACTCATTTTTGGAGTAGATACATAAATTGTATTGTTTCTGTATTTCATTTCACCATTAAAGTATGCACTATTATGCAAGGGAAACAGCTTTGCATGTTTCGTATTTTCATAGTAATACTAAATTGGAATATGTGCATGAAATGCGTGTGCTGTAGCTGTAATGCAATGTAATCTAATTGCGTATTATGTATCTCTTCTCCACAGAACAGAGCGTAAATCATATGATTAATTTGTTACGAGTTTACCAGATTTGAACAAATTGTTTACTAAGTTCATTGTAGCTGTAAACTAAATTATAATTTGCTTAATTTTTGCTTTAAGTTGATATTTCGCTAATGCATATTTGTGTTTAATTTGTGTTAACGTATAAAGCTCACTTGACACAGGTGAATATATTGGGCGTAGTAAATATATCAGTATTATAATAATTATACTTATATTATATAACTTATGCAATTGTCCTTGTTTAGACTTTAGACTTAGCCAGAGTACCTACCCAATTAAGTTTCGTTTTTGTTAAAATTGTGTCTATCTAAATTGTTGTCATTGGGCAGTGACTTGTAGACAAGGTATGTACATAACTTTTAAATAGTAATAATTAAATTATTCCCAGTAACCCAGAAATTACTTGTGCTTACTTATGTATGTCATATGTGTGATTTATAATTTATAATTATATTTAACAAAATATTGTGTCATAATGTACACATATCATTTTTTTAAAGATGAGTTCGCCTACAACAATTGCCCCAGATTTGATTGACACCGGTTACTCAGGAGGAACGATATTCTGTCTTATTTTCTCTGTTGTATGTTTGGTATACTTTGGAGGAGGAATCGCTGTTCGAAAATTTCTTCGGGGAGCTGAAGGGCAAGAAATGATTCCTCATTATGAATTTTGGTCCGATTTACCCAATTTAATTCGCGTAAGTTTAGCATTTTATTTTATTTCAATTTAAACCATGCCATATATAAAAAAATGTATTCATGTTCTTAGAAATATTGTTATGAAGTATAAATAAACAAAATGTAATTTCTAACTTATTAGGATGGAATCGTATTTACCTTAAATGGTTGTCAGCCAGAGCTTACTTATGAAAGGATTTAATTAACAAGATTACAACTACAATCACGATATACTTATTATGTACTTCTACATATTATACGATGTACGCAACGTTTCCCTGCAATCAAAATGCTTTACTGCCCGCACGAGCGCTCCAAATTAATTATATCTTACGCAAATTAATGACTTAGGAAGGAGATTATATAGGTGTCCAGAAAAGTACTGTCCAGAAAATACTGATGATAACTGAATTTAAATGCTATTACGTGAATATTTTACATATCTTTAAATCAAGTACCTAACATATCTTCAAATTCAATATTTCAACTCGAAAAAGCTTCCAGTTTCCAATATAAAAGGGGTTTCCTATCTAATAGTGCCAATTGTCAATCAATAAGTGTACCATGAAGGTGATATTAAATCAAACCAATTAACGGATCTGAAAAATGATATATTCTGTATATATTACACTATATTATACCTACCCATGTCGCATGGAATGATAATTATTCTGCTCTTGTTGTGCGGTGAGAAAACTCAATACATATTTTTAGATATTTAGTGGTGAACTTTGTAAATCTTGATATGTACACAAGGTGTTTATATGATTAAAATAAATAGTATGTAATAACGTAAAGAAATTCCAATAAAATGTGATCAAATTAATACTTTAACTAGCAATTGTTGCTTAATTGATATCCTATAAAAATATTAACATGTGAGTTAACATTACCACTAAGAATTTAGTGTAAGGTTGTGGATTCTAATCGTCATTATTATTATATTTAGCTTATACTTTTTTGCTTTAGAGTTAAAACCCTTCCTGCTATTAACTGAGTTTAGAACTTAGTCAGTACTTTGAACTGTAAGTTAACCCACAATCAATGTATATTTCTAATGTTAACTTCTAGGTTTTAATACATACAACAGGTAGATGTATTCTGTAGCATTTATTATGATCATTCAATATAAACTACATATATTCTCTTCTGTAGTTGTATTCTAATTTATGTCTCAGTAAAATAATGCACGTAATTTTCAACGTTATATTGCAAAAGTTACATTACGTTACATTTTCAAAATTCCCATGTAGTAGTAAGTATAGTAAAGAACTGCTAAATATTAGTATGTGAGTAAACAATTATATATTATTTTAATCACATCTCCTCATTCAATTGTTATAAAATGATCTTATTACCTAATTTAATGAATTTATAGTAAATATTTTTCCTTAACATCCCGTCCAAGACATGGCAGATCCTAAATAGGTGTTAGTGTAATTGTTGAACTTTATTTGATATGCATGTAATATGTAGTAGTATTTAATCTTTATGTACATTTCGATATGTCAGTATTCCGGTTATTTCATCATCGTTACCAAATACATTAGTAAGCAGAAGATACACCTAACTAAATAATTACTATAGGAATTCATAAATTCAAAATATCTGTTTAAGTGAATACATATTGTATAGAATTAATACTAATTACTTATCTTTACTTAAGTAAGTAATTATATAATCTAAAATATCAACTCTTATATTTAACTATTGTATTGTAACCACTAAATATTACACTACATAATAATGAAAGAAACAAACTACAACGTCTACTAAAGAAAATTAAAAATTATTTTTAGAAAAAAGTTTAACAAAGAATGTTAGATAATGGTTTGAAAACTCAAGCTTTAGGATAAAGTATTGTTAGCAAGGATAAATTAACTCAAATTCAACGGAAAACGGCTAAATACATGCATTGTACTTTGTAGTTACTTACATGAAATGGGATTTGAATGAATAAACTTGTGTCTCTCCTCTTGACGGATTTGGTTTATTGGTCTACTTATCATTTTGTTAGAATAATACACAAAACACACATATTGGAAGCAGCGGATTACAAAGTGCAGTGAACATTAAAAGCACAAGCACTTTATGATTATGGCACGGCAGTTCAATTAAAGTTATAATATGTAAAGCTTGAAAATTGTGTTCTTTAGGTACTTATGCTTAGACATTAATTGCAGCAAAAGAGGAATCTCATGTTGTAATTGGGATAAGGTACCCTAAGTCCTTTAACAATTTCTCCTTATTAGTCTTAAGAAATGTTCATTCATATATGTAGTAGTAGGTATGTATTCATAGTATGGCCATATAATTATGACAAGTATGTTTTTTTGTAACTAACAATAAGAAAACATGGAAGTTAGGGAACCAGAACGTTTCATCCTTTTCCTACAGATTACTTATAAGACGAAAACAACAAGAGTTTTTATATTTATATATGTATATAGTTCGGTTAGGTACTCTATAAGGTTAGCTATAGAGAGTTGAAGTGCAAATAAATTTGGGCTGGGATTTAGAAGCTTCGTGTAGCAATAAACTTAAGTCCAGCTGCTCCAGAAAGATCTAGTTTATTGTCGGCGTTAGGTACTCGGGCTGCAAACCAAGTTGGCCCACTTTGATTTGATAAGTATATCGCTGATGCTGAGAGGCTTAGTTTGGCTAGGGCACCTATATGGATAAAAAACAAAATAAAATTGTGAAATGATAATAGAAGATGGGTCAAATAGGATAATATGCGAAGTGTGTTAAGAATTAGTAATTAGTATTTACATTTTGCTTTTATTCGGAAAGATTATCCCCGAAGAAAGCCTAATATATATAACTTATTTAATGATAGCATTTGCAATCAAGATTATTGCAATTATGAAACTCTTACACAATTCATACCACAGATTGCATTTAAATGATTATGTGATACTGCATTTGTTTGTTTTGCAACTAAAATGAATATTTTTACCTTCAATGGAACTGTAAGCGCTGGCATTTTTGCTTCCTGTTAAAAAGGCTAAGGTACCAGTAAGGGGAAGTCCATCCTGAAAGACGCTACCATTGATCGACTTCAGAAGTGCCAAGTTTCCTTGTGAAGTTCCTGTAACATGATAAAAAGTTTGGAACCTTTATATTTTAGATAAAACTCAATATATCCTTTTTAATAGAAAGGCACAGCACTTCCAGAGATCAACAGTACTTAATTCAATTTTCATACGAAATTATTATTACTAATTAAATCTTTAGGTTGAACCATTTTCAATAATGCTTAATACTCTAGTTACTCTAGTATGTACAAACATGCGAATTCTTTAAAAATTGATGCATTAAACGGCTTTACCTTCAACAGTTAATTTAGCTGAGCCAACTAGAATAGTAACACGGAGAACTTTCTTAGCGTCCCCCTCAGGTTGAGCCTTGGTTACAGTAAGTGCTATTCCTTTTTCCTTGGCTAAGGCAGGAGCATTAATCATATTAATATTAGGGTTTTGAGTTATTCCAGACAGATATCCACTGACTACGGCCGAAGGAAGGAAGCTCACATCACTTAATTCGGAATCTATGATTTAAATTACAAATACATACAATTAGAAATGTAGCTAAGTAAGCTTTAGCTTTATTAGTTTAAAAAATAGCATGTAAAAGTAGATGTAATAATTACCCAGAGCAGTTATGTCAATGCTACTTGCAGTTCCCAAAGTGGACACAACGAGTCCCAATGCTCTGCCTAAATCTAACCATGGCTTGTTGGAACCGGACATGGCAGAGGCGAGAGAACCGGCATTAATAGCTCCAGTAAGGGAAGTACCCTAGTAATTATTCAATAACAAAATTATGTAATTTATAAAATGGTTAAAAAATGCATTCTGTATATCTGAAAGTATCCTACATTGAAGAAAGACACAAATTGATCTCCGATTTCTTCAGCAACTCGAAGTTGAGCTTCTGAAGTGCTAGCCCCAAGATGAGGAGTACACACCATCTTAGGATGAGCGAGGAGCTCCCTGAAAAGAAAAAATTTAATGTAATTTTAAATGTGATTGTCGCATCAGATATTTTGCTCCTTACTATTCGAAGAGAATTTCTTTTTTATATAGTAAGTAATTCTGAATTTTTTCTTATACTGAAAGAATATAAGTAATGAAAAATGAAAGCTTTACTTGTAATATTCACTCTTGGGCGGCTCTTCGACAAAAACATCGAGGCCAGCACCTCCGCATTGACCTGTTTTCAAATTCCTTAGCAAGGACTCTTCTTCGATGATACCACCTCGAGCAACGTTAACAAGTCTTACTCCCTTTTTGCACTTAAGGAATACATTGTCATTTATCAAATCTGGAATCACAAAAAATATTTTTGGTAAACTTATTGTAAATAAATGCTATAATTCTACTTGCATAATGAAAGCATTATATTAAATAATATGGGGAAAACTAACACATACTCGTAATCTCATTTTAAAATCCCTATGTACATATTTACAATTCTTATGCACAAAATTGCAAGTAGTTAATTAAGGAGTATAATAAAGTGACAATAAAACAAACACTTAAGAACAATAATATTCTTGTTCGCGAAAAGTATTAGTTGCATAGTGAAGTACTTGGAATATAGTTCAGTGCACATCTACATATAAATATTTTAGTAAAATGTCAAAAAAAGTGATGCTTACGTTTTGTTTGAGGAATTAAAGGTGTATGGACAGTGATGTAATCAGCTTGAGGCCAAATCTCTTCTAGGGACATACTTTCGACGCCAAATTCACGGGTCACTTCTCCGGGAATGATGGGATCGAAACCGATTGTCTGTATACAAATTAAATCCATTTATTTATATAAGCATGAAATACATAGAATATATAACATTTGTAATTTTGGTTAAGATAATTTACCGTCATTCCGTAGGATTGCATTCTGAGAGCAACTTCCTTTCCAATGCGACCAAGACCAAGAATGGCCAAAGTCTTCCCGTAAAGCTCATTTCCAGAATACAATTTTCTGTCCCAGGCTCCATTCTTGAGAGATGCACAAGCTTGAGGAATGTTCCTGTGCACATTTAAAAGATGAAGAATTCAAACTGGGACTAAAATTATTTTCGGGCTCTCTTTAAATACTCTTTTATTCCTCCTCCTTCAAGTGCCAACCAAACCAGATTATTGCAAAGGCTCGCCCTAAACAGCATGCTCTTGAGAAATATTTAGTATTCCGACTAACTTAGCTAATAAAATCAGAGATTCAATAAAACCTACTCTTATCGAGTATACAGTGCAAGTAAAAGTTTCAACATACCTACATATATACGAGTACATGTTCATTGTTCTCATTTAGGATGGTTTTACATAGCCAATTAATTAATTCTGGAGCTTAGAATAACAAAGAAAGGTAGAAAATGAAACTCCATATGGTTAAAACCAATGAATAATTATTTTATGTTATTAGCCCTTCCGGAATTAAGAATTCCAGGTGCTATGAGTTTCTCTGCAGATCTAAACCCAAAATGCTATTAATTAATTTATAGACTTGCGTAATATATACTAGGTACTATACCTATTTCATCACTCATAATAATGGGAGTATACATACATATACATAGTATAGCTGCTGCATATATATACTGCATACAGGGGAAACATTTAGTAGTATTGTAAAATGCATAGAATGTATGTATATAAATCTGGATTACTTGTGGGCTTTATGTATGCAAATTTGGCTTCTGTGCAGAGTTATAATTGGGAAAGCCTTCGAACGGTTGGTTTTGACAATGAATTTATGTGAGGAGAGGAACTAAAGAAAACCGAAGCAATAAATCCGGGAATCATAGTGGGAAATAATAAAAGAGAATACTTACCGGGCCATGGAAGCAATCAAGGCACATGTATGTTCAGCAGCGCTGAGAGTATTGCCGCCTGGGGTGCTATCATAAACACAAAATAGAATTTAATCAATTTTCATTCTTTTCACACTCTCAACTCTCTGTCTGTGACTTTAATTAAGTTCGGAATAAACATAAACAGAGGAAACCAAACCACAATACAGAAATCTCGTAACAAATTTGCAAACAAGGCAAATTGCGTAATATTATGGAATTTAATTACATAGAGGTAGTTATTTCATTTATATAAGCTTATGCTGTAACACAGCTAAGCCAATTTACTATTTTGTTTTTATTGCTTACTTCATCACAAGAATCCCTCGCTTAGTTGCAGTATCACAATCAACATTGTCGACACCTGTTCCAGCTCTTCCTACTATTTTTAAATTGGTAGCTGCTTCCAAAATATCTGCTGTCACCTTTGTCTCTGACCGTACGATAAGTCCTTCGTAGTCCTGAAACAAAAAATTACGGAGTTACATAAGCATAAATAAAAAATTGCATTCATTTATTTTTTAGCCATTTTAAAAGATTTATATGAAATAATTCTTTGCATAAATATGTACCTTAATTTTTTGAAGAAGTTCTTCCTTCGTGAGCTTAATCTGATCAACTTGAAATCCATTTTTCTTCAAAATATTGGCACAAACGTCATCGACGGGATCGGAGATAAGAATTTTTGGGGCAGGCATACTGAGTCCTTGAAGGTTATTCGACTTTGCTGGAAAATAGTAGTTGCTTAAACTGAAAGACTCACGGCTTCCACGTGTTGTCCTTGCAAGAGCTAAGAGAGAAAAGACAGAGCAGCTCACAATTCAGCATTCTATATACCTTCATAATCCTAAAACATTTTACTTCTTACATAGACTCCAGCACATACATAATACATACGCACATGGAATGGATACAGTCAGTCAGAGAAATACTTATGTAACATATATGAACATACTACCGAATATGACAACATAGCTACAGAGCAAGTTAAGCATAGATACTTACACTAGGCACAAATGTAAGTGTAAAACTGTAAAGTATTAAATCAAACCGGCCGTTCTCCATTTGTATAAGGAAAACGAACGAAAGCATAAAACATGCCAAGTCCCTTATCTAACTTACATTTAGACTCTTAATAATAAGTTAAAAATACTGTATATCTGTATATGACAAGCAACTAAATTCAAATAAGTAAATCAACATATATGCTAACACATTTCCATCAACTTTTACTTATTATTACATGTACTAGTCAAATATGCAAGGTTATATTGATATATAATGCATAATTACTTAAGATTAATACCAGAGTATTTTACTATTATATGTACAGGCAGAAGGGGCGGATTCTTCTATAAATGAACGTACTTCACGAGAGCATTAAAATCTTCAGTAGGCAGGCACGTATTTAATTTTATCGCTTAACTGGCTTAACATACGGGGGCATTACCGTTTTACTTATAACACTTATACAATATTTTATGAACGTTCCTGTTTAGTCGAATGATAACAGTTTGACATTGCACTTATACATTATTATACAGATACAAGATACAAGTAATCATTTGACCCAAAAATAAAAAATCTGAACAGAAACCCAAATGCTTCCTTCATATTTCCATTTTACATGAAAATGAATTTCTGGAAACCTATATAATACAAGCACCTTTAGGATATTTCAACATCTGGATTGAATGAACTGAGCTACCATATTTGAATTTTGTATTGCTAATTTTCACTATTGCTAATCTAAATCTAAGCATATGATAATCGGTAATCAATATCCTGTACATACTTAACAATCATTTCTTGCTATATGAGTACTGTACTGTATGATGCATGCCTTTTAAGAAATATCTGATCTCCGTTTCCTTTACGTTCCTGCTCACCTTCGGCAAATTTGCCCACTCTCACCATTACCATTAAAACTAATGGTTAGAGAGAATCGTAGAGTATGGGATACGTAAGCCTCGCTCACGTAGCATCGGCTCATTATAATGTCTGCATGTTTTGTGCAAGCAACAACGAGTAAAGATAAAGCTCAACTGACTGGAGCCAACATGTAAGCAAACAAAAGCTTAAATAATAGCTGAATATGATATGTGAGTCATTTATGTGAGTTAAACTTTCTATGGACAATATTTCCTATACAGCACATTACTGCAAAATACAACATCTAGATATGTTTAAACTACTATTTAGATTTCACGTGATATCAAGCAATTAGGCAGCCTTTTATGCAAAACCCGATGACAATTAAAAGAATCCAAAATCTAGAGTTACATTTCTACAAATTGTTTTTCTCGCAATCAGAATCAGGACAGGGTAATAATATTCTTCGGTACATTACGAAAGGAAATTGTTCTGGTAGAATTATTATGCACAGTTTGCAAAATGTTACAGAACAAAACTCCACACAGAATACTCGAGTTCATTTATATGAGCATGACAACTAATATGACCTTGCAAACAGAGAAGCGTAATCTAAACACATACATGTAGTATTTGTTAGGGATTAATACCTACCGTATAATAGGGTAGTGCTGATTTTTAACATGAGATCCTTTGTGCATCTGCAGCAAAACCTAACGTGCATAAGTAAAAGCCATAAATAGTATTTAGGAAAATAGGGATAGAAACTACATCCTATATTTAAGATCTAATATTCGCATTCGTAGTATAGGTAAAGGGTTAAATATTTAAGAAACAGAACCAGGCTTATGTTAATTGCTAAAATTACATATACTATTAAGTACATAAATTACATATACGTATATCTGTGAGGTGGATAAAAGCGTGCTTCTGAATTGCTAATTACTTAATACTATTTAATATTCTCAGTAGCTGTAATAACCATTATAGAGTAAAATAATAAATATCTGTGTCCATTTAGATACAGCCTAGAGCCTAGACACAGCAGGAAAATTATACCTCCAATTGAATTAATCTGGCTACATAAGTAAACTGGATAAATAAACTGCTACACAGATATGTTGATTTTATATCTGTAGTAAATATATTCGCATATTGTTTCGGAAAGCTTACATAAATAAATATCTAAATCAGTTGTAAAAGAATCGCAAGGTTACTACTACATTACGTGACGACGAAAACTTATTACTTCAGATGAACTCTGGAAGAAGATGTCTTAAAACATCCTCTCTATCTACTCACGCGCTTTTTAATAACGATAAAAATGTCATAGGTCGAATACTATTGGTAGTGATCTTGTTATGTAACCTAAAAAGGATAGTTTAGTGAGTCAAGTCAGCCACATCAATGCTACTGTAGTTAGACAGAATAAAATCACGATAAGCGAAAGTTTTGGAGTATTTCATCATTTTCACGTGCACAAATAATCTGGAAAATACCAACTGACTTTTCTAACTAGTGCCCCATAGATTTCTGGAACAGGATAGGAAAGTGCACGTGCTTAGCCAATGATACGATGCAGGCAGAGAAGAGAACCTGTTTTCTAAAATATTTTATTGCCTCAGCTAAATTCCAAACTGAGCTCTGACAGGCAAACTTTTATCTTTCAGTAAGCTCAGACTCTGACTCTGAGTCATTGCATCATATAAACACTTACTTAATTTGTGAATATAATTTTTAGTACTATACTGATAAAGATGATTATCTTGCTTAACTATGATTAAATAGAAATGTGAACTTTTCATTCCTGGACAAGAGGGATCACGTGCTAGAGACACTCCTTTAGAGAGAGCAAATGAGTCGGTCCGTTCTAAAACGCCCATTCGTATGTGTACTCACTGCAATGCAGTCACAGTCACACTTACAGTCTCTCAGCAACTCTCAACTGATTGACTTGCTTTTTGTTGTTGAAAGTTTTTGTCCAATTGCATGTAAACTATACACAATGATGCATTCACATCACAAAAGGACAAAGTACAAAGCCTACTTGTTTACAATACAAATTTTAATCATGGAAATTTACCACACTGCGTATTTAACTCAACAATATATTTACCGAAACAGAAAACTACCAACTACCAACTACGACTCCCGTATAGGGCTGTTAAATCCGGATTTAATCCGGATTTCAAATCCGAATAAATCCGGATTTGACAAATCCGAAATCCGGATT
>JAQFYC010001096.1:0-39944 GCA_034694165.1 Tomocerus mixtus | reverse complement strand
GCTAACTTTTATTAACGTCTCCTGTCACATGACACTGCTATTAAACCAGCCAACCAACCAACCAACCATGTGCATAACATAATATATTATTGTGCTAATATTTTTGCAAATTTAGTTATATTAGCGAAATTAAATTTTTTTGCCAATTTGCTAACTTTTATTAACGTCTCCTGTCACATGACAGTACTATGAAGTACATACACCCAACCAAAAAACTCCTGGCCCATGCGGGAATAGAACCTGGAATGTCCGACAAGCGGTCCGACGCTCTGCTGCTCAAGCTGTAGTAGTCGATACTAATTCCTTATAACTTGGAACTAATATTTATGTTTGCGGTTTTTTCATTTTTTCCAAAAAAATATCTTCAAATGCCAATAGTGACCAAACTAGGTCTCCTACCCACAAGATGACAATTAAGGAAATGTGGTCAGTCTATCTACCTTTCGAATGAGCGCTTATACGACTTTATAGGACACTTAATAACTGAGATATAACAAAAATAAAAAAAAATCCGAAAAAAACATTCACTTTTGAACCAAAAGTGAACTACCTAATGTACGCATACGTTTAGCTAACGTTTGGGGGTTTTAAGCTTAAGTGCATACATAATAGGTACATACATGTACGTATTGCGAATTTGCCTTTAAGCTTAAGTGCATACATACATACATACATACATACATACATACATACATAATACATACATACATACATAATACATACATACATACATAATACAAACATACATACATACATAATACATACATACATACAAAACACATTATGTATACATTGCATTAGTATGTTATTTTTGCGAAAATTTATTTTGCGAATTTGATTATTTTTGCGAATTTTCTTAAGCTTAAGTGCATACATACATACATACATACATACATACAAAACACATTATGTGCATACATTAATTTTTGCGAAAAAAATTTTTTTGCGAAATTTTTTTTTTGCGAATTGATTATTTTTGCGAATTCAATTATTTTTGCTAATTTGCTTATTTTTGCGAACTTAACAGAACTCGTGTTGCCTGTCTTTGTTTGGCTACCCAGGATGATCTTTTAGCTTGTGGAACATTCGACAAGAAAGAATTATTTTTCGATCCTCGTTAAGAAATGCTTCTGCGGTGACATTTCTATTTAATGTTATTTTTGCAAAAATTATTTTTTTGCGAATGTGATTATTTTTGCGAATTTAATTATGTTTGCGAATTTGTTTATTTTTGCGAAAATTTTGGCATTTTTTGTTCAGTGTTGCCTAATAATATGAAGTGTACGCCGAAAATTATGCAATTGTGCCCTAGTCTCCTATCTTAGCTTATATAAATTCTAGATATTATAATTATTATACTCTTCACTCTCCATTTCAAGTATTAAGTACTTTGTAGTACCTATTGCATTGCATGGGTCAAATAAAGGTGCACATACCAAAAATTAAATGTACACCGTAGCGTAGTTAAGGCTTTTAGCCGTAAGTCATGAGCGACATTTATTAATCACATTAACAATTTAATTACCACATAGTCAAATAAAGTCATTTATAAATAGCTTGCATAACTTACAGATTATCATTACTTACAATTTAGATCGATTGAATTTAATTATTATCTTACAGATACACACAGTAAAATACGTAAAAACGTCATGTAAAAATACAACTTGAAACCAATTAGTTACTCGCTACTATGAACTACTAATATCCAATAATTTACTTGTACAATAACTTTAAGATTTAATTTCACGTTAAGCTTGGACAAAGTTGACGATACAGCTAATAAGTATATTGATACACTTACTTACTTGAATGAAATATTTAACGAAGAATAAGAACATAACGGTTAAAATTGAAAGACAGTAGATTTCGATATAATCTGTAAAACATATAACCTACAGATATGGTTGCCAACCGGGAAATAAACGACATAGTCTCTCTGGATCTGTGGCCCTTCCTATCAACAATGTTACATGGCCTGGAACACTTAACGATGCACCAGAGGAACAACCTTCTTCAATTCCGACAAGTTTTTGTCTTAAGCGTAGTAAAACTCTAGCAGCCGAGTTATTTCGCACTAGAAAATTCAAAATCGTGAACAAATTAGATTTTTAATCAAAAACATTGTAATCATATTAATATCATATTAATATCTGATTTTATCGCTTACTATCTAAAACAGTGGGTGCCGCAGTTTCCCCACTAGTTCCAGCAACAGATCTCTCAGAATCTCGAACTGCGTCTTTAGGCTGGACTTTTTGCACTCTGTCTGCAGTCAATGTCCAAATATATAATGGATCGTATAGTAACACCTCCAAAATCGTTAAGATAACTTCAGCGTTATTCCGTAACACTTCCAAAGTTAGTTCACAAGATCTGCAAACGAACAAATAATGAAAATAAGACAAAATATTACATTTTTAGATATTTAGATTAATACTAATAAACAATAAACTAGATACAAAACGAAATAGTATAATACGACAAATTGCAGGAATTGCTTACTTTCGGAAGACACCTTCGATGCCAGACACTCCCATGCCATCAACCATATCGCGAGTTAACCTAAATGGAATAGTTTCTGGAGTTGGAAGAATTCTGCCTTGTTCGAAAGCCACGCCAAGGTCAATATGAATTAACTCGGCAGTCGTTTTATCAACAAGAATGTTAAGAACATGTCTGTAAATTTCAAAAAGGTGGAGTTTATTATTAAATACATTAATAAAACAATAAATATAAACGAAACGTTTTGCTCAAAAAAGGGTTAAGTAAAATTTACCTGTCACCAATTCCAAGAATGTATCCAACCATGGAATTTGTAGCAACACTAAATATAAATAGTACAGAAAGAATGAATAATACTCAAAACGACGATTTTCAGTAAACAGAATAATAATGAGATAAGAAATATTTAGCATTTAGCATACCTTCTTGTGTAAGCAAGTCGTCTGTCAAAAAACATGCCCGGGTCCTTGAACTTTTCAAAAAAGAAATGTCTGAAAACTGGCTTAAATCTTTCGGCTATGTCGATATAGACTTTGAGCTTCTTCATATGGTCTCTGCAGTCTCTTACATCCTGAAATTTTTAATTCCAATTAAATAAATAGCTTTAATGATAGAATACCAGTAGCTACTAAAAAGTAGGGAAATTTACTACTCACATTCATCTTTTTTCGACATTCCGGCGCTCTATAATCATTAGGTCTGTACACAGCATGAGCACCGGGTTCGCTTTCTGAACCAACCAGATAGTCACCAAAAGTTTGAGTGTTTTCGCACCATTCAATAATTCCAGTGCGCTGAGATAATGGAACCACTTTGTATGTTCGAACAGTCAGTCTTTTTGTCTTGGTTTTACTATCGGCAAGAAGTAATCTATTCATCACACCAAACACTTGCTGCATTACTGCATCCTGACGAAGGTCATCTTGTCCCTATAAATATGCAAACAAACATAAGAAAATGCACATATAATTGTATATCCACCACATACTTTGTTTGCATAATGATTTGATTTTTACCTTCAACAGCATGTTATATCTGATTCCATTGGTACCCAAACAAGATATCCTCTTCGGTGAGTTAATTCCTCCAACCAGATTATAAAAAGTATCGAACGACGAAATTCCTAACAGATAACACGCATTTATTCAAACTTTAAAATGACGAGCCTTTTTAAGTAAAAGTAAAATATTTAGGCATTGTAAATGATCTTACCAACATAATTTTCATATTTGCCAGAATGTGAAACTGGCACATAAACTGTTGGTACAGCCACCTTCTCCAAAGCTTTGTTGCCCAGTAAAGGCGTTTTGGGGCCCATTTGTCTTCGTAGGCCGTCCACATTCTTATCATTTGTATCTTTCTGATTGGCTAAATGAATCAACGAAATCCACAGCTTTTCCATCTTTATTATCAAATTATTCAAGCGCCTGTCTTTCTTTAACTGTTCTATCATTTTTGCAGCTGCTACGACGCGGTCCTACAAAAGTTGAGCAAAACTATGCATTTATTGGAATTAAGGAATCGGAAAAAAATGTTACAGTTTGTATTTTATTATACCTCTACTTGTTTTTTATGGTTCTTTGAAAAATCTTGGTCTTTGTGAAGGAGAGATTGTGTGAGCAGAATCGGCAATGTGTGTAGAGGATGTTCTTGAGCACATTTCACTATAGAAAACAAAGAATTCAAGAATTTAGTTTAGTTTAGTTTACAAGATTTTAATTAGTAATTATCTATTGTCTATTGGGGTCTATTGGTATGTAAAGAAAAACGCTTACTCAATATTTGGTTGAGCAGGCCATTGATAGGAGCTTCGCTTAGACCCATCCGAGCACTAAGTTGATGAAGAACCACGACATATTTATACGTTGGAAGATTTTCTTCAAAAAATATTCTATTCGTCTCAGTAGTTGACTCCAGACTTATGTCGTCCAAATCTTCTTCCTCTCCTGTAGTGAAATTATTCTCAAGCCACAGTGCAATAGGACGAAAAATAAGAAGATCGCTATCGTTTGAAATTGAAAGCCCTCGAAGATAGTGTCGCAAAGCCAACATGAGAAACTTCTTTTTCTCAAGGTAGGTGTTTTGAATCTCGTCTTGCTCGATTGAACTTTGCTTGCGTAAAACTAATGCAGATCGTTTTGCATCCTGGTCTGCACTGTGAGGATTGGCTAAATGAAGCTCAGCAGTTGCCTAAATATCCAAACAATTGTTGTGCAAACATTTTACATTCAATTAGTTATTTTGGCATTTTTTAAGTTTCTAAAATATGAACAGATGAATTATGGATACTTACGTTTTGAAGCTGCTTCTTTTTCTCCACAAAAAGATCCGAGCGCATATAACGAGTAACATTTTGATACAACTGATCAGCATATCTGTAACAAAAAATTATAAGATTACTATGAATATACAATTGCCAAATTATTACGGTTAGAAATATTGAGAAAAAAATTATGCCCACATACTTTGCCACATGGAAATTAGCCTTGGCAATTTCTTTTTGGGAACTCGCTGGATTGTTTTCCATAACATTGCAACCAGGAACCAAGTACTTTTTCAAAATAACTATTGGCCGTTCCAGCATTGTCTCCTGTAGCCAATCGCCATAGAGCATCATCATATTGGAGAACAGGTCAGTAGTCTCCGGTGAGTTTTTTCGTATTAATTTTCGAAGCATATGCGTTGCCATATCCATTTCCCCTCTTGCCCAGTGATTCTTGGCTACTTCTAATTCCTTCCTCGTTGATCTCTCACAGCTACCCAGAGCTACAGCACAATTCTCAGCCAGTTCCAAACGCCCTGCGTCTCTCGATTTTGACAAAAGCTCTAACATACATTCCGCATAGCCACTAGCCAAAATTGGTTTGTGAAGATTTGCATTTAGGGAATTTAGTAAAGCAGTCCTCAAGTAAAGGAAAGGTTCCAAGTATTTAAAATTGCTGCAACCGATTTTGTCTTGCAATTTCCATTTGTACTGGAGTTTGTCAATCCATTGGTCATTCTCGCCGTTGAAGAAATCTTCGACTACACTTAACAGCTGGAAATGGCTCATGTATCCGTACAAGTTTTCAGAACTTTCTAAACTGGCATGTTTCAAATCGATTACTATACTCTCCAGGCCTTTGTGGATGCTTTCAGTATGTTTCAAACTGTCATAGCCAAGTCCTGCTTGAATGCTTTCGTAGATAAACTTATGGAAACGAGTTCCAGCACTTTTCTTTTCCAAAAGTGGGGAGTCTTTGATGTAGGATGCTTTGTCGTAGTTTAAAGTCCATTTTGAAAGGCGCCATCCGCATTCATATTGCATTTCTGACAAGGGAATTCCCAGAGGTGACTTTTCACGAACTTGTACTCCTTCCAGATATGTCCAGAGAGAGTTGTACAAACCAAGTTCTTTCAATGGCCGACAAATTCCAATGTCATTAGGAATTCCTGCTGAGTCCGCATCTTGCGCTGCCAAAACTCGACTCCACTGCTGGCGTTGCTGCAAATGTTTGATGTTGCTCTGAAAATCCAAGAAAAGGGCGCTTCCGCATCCGTAAACAGCATCTTCCTCTCCAATTTTGGTGTAAGCCTGTTAAAGTATTCACATTAATAGAATTAGTATAATTATGAGAAACTTGGTTGGGAAATAGTGTATTAGTATTACTACGAGCAGTTTAAATGAAAATATACCCTGAGGAGTAGTTTCTCAATTTCCGCAGTGTCATTCTTATTCCGAGGATACATGGAAGTGTTTTGAGAATAAAATTGATCTTCTTGAGTGGAACCTTGATTAATATCACCCTTCCTGTAGAAGGTAACAGAAGTACATTTAGTATATGCTTGTATTACTTTTCATATGAACTTTGGACTTAGAATCTGTAATAAGGACAGTAGGCACTTACATTCCCAGGTCTACTGCGCTTATTTCAACATACAAAATGGAAGTTAGATAGGCTCCGCAGAATTGTGCAACTTTTGCCAACTCCATGTAGTCAACATCAAGCCAAAAGTTATTTTCCCAAGGAGAAGGCCTACAGTTGACATAAAAAATTGAAAATATGATAAATGCATTATTATATATATATACTAATTGAGCAATTATATGTATTATCAAATTGTATTTTTTGTTTTAAAATCGTACTTCATGTGATCTTTTTGTGGATTTGGGGCAGTGTGCTGTCGAAGAAAATTGATGCATTTCAGAAGGCTACGCAGCGCAAGTTTATTGACGTAAATTGGAAGTTCTCGCTTGCTACCACCTACAACAAAATACAAGGGTTTCAAATACTTTGTCGAAAGTCTATGTTAGTACAGGTAGAAAAGAATTATTAGTTTTTGAAATCTTACCTGAAGTAAATGTAGGTGAAACACTCCTTGTTGAATCCATGCCCCCAAATAAATGTTGAATCCCCTTGCCAAAGAAATTTCTGAAGTATTGCGACAAATGGTGCCGAACCGCTGGGTTGTTCCTGCCAGCATAAAGGACAACGAAGACAATGAACGGTAAAACTTCTTCACAAAATTCCACTCTGTAGAGACACAGAGGCATGAGCCTATCCGAAAGGGAACCTTCAGGTCGAACGCACTCAATTAATCCGCAAGTGAGTTTCCTAATCCAAGTGGGATAATCCACATATTCGTTAATTTCGTTAAGACCCAACTTCGACTCCAGGAGTCTATCTACAACCTGTCCAGGACTTCGCGCAGTTGGGTTCTCCGACATGAATGGTTTCAACAGCAATCCCAATCTCGTTTTCGCTCCTGATGTTTTTATATCTTCTCGAAGTATATTGGCACATTCTGTGACTTCTAAAAGGGAACCCAAGACTTGGCCAGCAGTGACAACTAAGTTAATATCGTCATGGATTAAATAACCAGCAATGATCTCAATAATGGCGGAAATGGCATTGATCATTGAAGATATTTTTGTAGCACTGGAAAATTGAGGGAGGACCAAAGCCCCTAAATCCACAGGCCCGATTTCTCCTAGACATCGACAGGCTTCTCGCACTAAAGTCTCATCTTCTGACTTGAGGACCACATCCACAAGCATTTGTATCAATCTGTGGAACATTTCTGTTGCATTGCTATCAGTAAGTCGCAGTTCTTCCATATCCCTCAACAAATTTTCAAATTCTCTTTTCCTATTGGCAAGAAGGTTCTTGATGAACTCCAGTCTTTCTTTCGTGCATCTCCCGCTTGAGGAGTTTACTTCGTCTAGACAACTCTGGAGTTCCCTTTTAACTGTCCATTCGTCTCGTTTGTTCCCATACTTTTTCTCATCGTAGATTATTCTATATTCTTGGAATTCTGGAATTTGACCAGGAAATGGATCCAACGATACGATACACTCTATCAGACCTGGACTAAGGATAATACTGTCTAAAAGCTTTTTCACAATCGACAAGTGGTGAGGATACTTCATGGACAGGGACACTAAAGAACTCACAACATGGTACATATACATTTTCATCTCAGAGATACAATCTTTAATAAGAAATTGGATAAACTCTGACAGGAGATGTAGAACAGAGCGAACAAAATAAGAATTTTTGTTGTCTTCACCCTTGAGGAGGCGAAGATAAGCGTGTATGACGAAATGGCAAACATATTCCTTCATTTCCCTAAAGATATTTGGTGGCTCTTGTCTCAGGAGTCTGATGAACAATGAAAAGTGGTGAAGTCGCCAAAACTTTTCTTGCAGGTCATGAGCCTCGTGAATTCGACTAGCAAAGCTAACAAGAATAGAATAAATAGACTTGGGTGTTGTGCAGGCTAAATACGAAATGATTGAAGCTTGTTGTCCAGTGCACGTTTCTCGTAAGAAATCCAAACATTCTAGGATTTCCACCTCAGAACAATATGGTACTTCCGGTTCAGGTAACTTGATTGATGGGCAGCCCCAGTCACTCGTTACAGTTGCATTGAAACCTAGGGAAACTAGGTGAAGAACAATATCCCCAAGATAAGTGGACATCATCCTATCAGTCACGGATTTTCCTCCAAGAATTGTCATTAGTCTTCCGTGAACGTCGTTCACTCCTGTTGGTTTCACGTGCTTAGATCCATTTATAGCAAGCGACGGGGTCAACCTTGCGGTCAGAATTCCATAACATTCCTAATTAATCGAAATAGTACATCATTTATTTTAGATTCCTTTATATTTTCATACAATATGATGAATATATTTTAATTTGGATTCAGTAACTTACTTTTATTATATCGATATGTGGAACAGAAATTTGTTTGGCAACATCCATTAAACTATTCAGGTTATTGTATTCAAACAATTGAACACAAATTTCCTTTTTAAATTTCTTATAAAACTCTGTTTGGTTGTTGTACTCGAATAATTGGTGCGGAAATTCCTAAGACAGTTCACAAACCGCAAATAAATTGGCATTCTAATTTAAAACTTAAAACATAATTTCTTTTGATAGTTTAAATAGTCAGATAAAAAGGTCATTAAATCCGTAACTACCTTCACTGGATTTGAAAGAGCAAGCCATTTGTTGAAGACGTACGAAAAGTGACTACACAACGCCTTTGTTGCATTGGGATTGGCTTGCTTTAAAGCTCGACAGGCCAACTCTACCTTGATCCCCTTTCGATGAATCATTGCAAATAAAGAGGCAAGAGATTTCTTCTTAATAAGCGGATAGGCAAAAATAAGACGCGAAAGACAAAATAGGGCAATTGAAGTCCTGTTGACTCCTTCTTCGATTCTTTCTTCAGTACGGAGGGTTAACTAAAATATATAAATTAATATAACTTGTTATTACTAACTAATAAATAATCTTGAAATGATATTTAATGCATTTTAGAAAATTTACATGTAATTTCATTTAAATAGGTCTTACAGGAATATTGAAGAATGTTTCCATAATAAATGGAAAAAGTTTCTCGTAGAGAATTTTCCTTTCCACTCCCAAATGGTCGTCTGGCTGATTGCATTCGGACATGACGCTCACTTGGGAGTCTGTAAGTAGCTTGAGATTTGTTGACGGGGCAGCAAAAAGGAAAATATTGCAGATTGTGTCAGCCACACACATTCGGACTTGGTGACTAGGATTGTTAAGATGGAGATATGCATCTTTAAGAACCCAAACCGATTGATCGGTGTTTCTGGGGGCAATTATCGTCCAAGACAAATCTCGATCATGCTATATTCAAACAAGACAGAGGATATAAACTATGTTAATAATATTATTTCACCATTAGATTTTAAATTAATTTTTGCTCTCATTTTCCAGAAAATGATGCATACCTTTAAAAGTTCGTTGAAAACTTTGAATGCTGCAATTTGAATTTTAAGGTGAGTTCCGGTGGGAGTAGTTCCGTTGAGGACGGTATGGAGGCCACCGATAAGGGTCATCAAATAGCTCTTGTTCTCGTCATTTGCATTGGCGATTGGACCTGCTACAGCTGAAATTGAAAATAAGCAACGAATTGAAAAATAATACATATATAATTACTTAGGAAATGAAATTATTTATTTTGGCAATTACCAGCACACAATTCCCAAAGTCGTAACACACAACGAGGATGCTGGTGAAAACCTCGGCACAAATTTTGAAGAACTTTAATCACAGGTGGAACGATTTCAGACATTGATGGCAGTGAAAGAATTGGGGCAATCCGTGTGATCACTTCCGCACTCTAAATAGTCAACAAAATAATTGTCTTACACATAGGGTTATTACAAATTACAAAATACTACACTATAATTCTAATTAATTATAGTGTATAATTATAATTAATTATAGTCTATAATTATAATTAAATTTTTACCAGGTCGAAAATAAATTGATTTCCAAGCTCGAATTCCTCGGCTAGGCAATCTTCAAAAATTTCTGAAAGAATTGCTGAACGATGATCTATAAATAAAACACAGAACATTAACAACACAAAGTGGACTGCATTTAAGAGTGATAATAAATATCCTCTAGCTCTAGGTAATTCTTATAAAAAGTAGCTTTATTCTACCGCAAATTAGAGCAAAGTCAATAAGACAATTTAACGCTTCCATAGACGCCTTTTTGTGCTGAGCAATTTCATCTGCTGAGTTTCTTTCCACATCTCCATCATTGTCCATGCTGAAAGACTGTCCTTGAGAATCTTCAAAAAAAGAACTATCTCTGCGCCTATTTTCTGCAGCTAATGTTTAAAAAGGTTAAAATTTGTCCCAATTATAGGAATGTATAGAAATTTTAAAATAAAAATGCTAAGACATTTGAAGACAGAACTTACATTCCATGACTTTGTGCAGACCGTTTCTAAAGGTCAATTTAAAGACTTCTTCAACTTCACGAGGGAATTGTTCGGCGAAGAATGCTTTCGTCTGTTCACACAAATGGCAACTCTGAAGGACTTTTCTCATGTTTAGTAGAATAGCGGATAATTGGTCAGCTTCCTTAAATCCCTCTCGATTGAAAAACTCCAAAAATAAAATTGTGAATCGACTGAAGAAGTTTCCAAACAAAGTTTCCATGTTTTTCTTAAAAAACTGCAAATCGTCCGGATTGATTCCAATTCCATACTTTTGGAGCATATTCACTAAATTTAATTGTAGCACTAAGCGATTGAGTACAAGAAATAGCTTCCGAGAAAAGTCACTACTACTTTTGTCGAAATGAGAAGGGAAACTCAACGAAGTCTCAAAATCTTCTTGCAAGGATTCGTTCAAGTGATATGCCACGTTATTAACTATTTTAAAAGTCCCCCATTTCACTGGAACAGGGTCGACGGTTTTGATTGCAATTTTTGGTGCTGGGTCTACAAATGCAACTCTCAGCAGTTTCTTCTCGAATTCATCTTGGGCCATAATATATGGCCTATAAAAGTTAAAAAGTTCTTTCTTGTTATACTCAGCTCCGAGCAGGACGTGTGATCGCTTAACTAATAACGACACTAAAATACTTCCAATCAATGGAAGTAGGAAACTTTCCGTTTCATCCAATTTTGAGATAATCCACCGAGTTAACGCAATTCTAGGACAGATGGTTTTGTTTCCTCCGAATGAATGGATCTCTCCTTCGTCCACAGAAACTGACACAACCATGGGCAAAGCACAACGAGACAAATACTCAGCCAGAAGGAGCAAAGTCCATTTGGTAACGGGAAGTGACCGGTTTACATAAGAAATAAGCAACAAGTTTATGTTCGATGGCTGGACCTCAACAAGTAGACAACGCAACAGCTCGGCAGTTTCAGGTTTGTGCACCGTTGTCGTCAGGTGCCTACAATTTACAGATATTCAATATTTGTAACCATATAAAATGATAGAAACAACTCCTAATTCTTTGACTATGCAATAAACTTACTTTAGACAGCTATTCCAAACGGTGTCCCAAATACCCGCATTGTGTTTGTACACTAATCCCTGCGATATAAGGTACTTTTCACAGATGAAGAGTGAACGGTAAAAAGTGGAGACTTCTTCTAAGCCACCGAACACAGAATTTAGTAATGCTGACCCAACATTGGCTAAGGTCATATAATTAGCTGAGGACGATATCAGATGTGGAAATTCGCTTAAAACTGATGCTATGTAAGTTATCCTGAAAAACACAAAACGGTACAATACAAAATTACTATTATAAATTAGAACTTATACTGCAATATCTTCTCAAAACTGCAAGTTTTCAAATCTCAGGTTAAACATTAGTAAAAATCAAGTATGTATGTAAAAATATTACCATATAATTTGACCATGTGACGGCTGCATTTTACTAACTTCTTCTATAATAGAATAAAAGGATTTGTGGGTCATGGTCTTTTTGCTGGGTCGTTCTCCGTCTGCATCTTGTTCGTACTCCGGTTCTTGAATAAGCTAATACATTTAAAAAATATTTATTATTAATATTTTACAGTAGAAAAAAATAAATTATATTACCACATATAATTTATTAGTTATAACAATGCTTACTTGATGTGTGCATTTCACAGCTAATAAAAGTAAGTTGTCAGGTATCGATAGCTCTTTATTAAAAATGTTATTTTTCTTTTTTGCTATATCTTCAATAGCATCCACACAAAATGAATAGATAAATCCTACGGTTTCAAACCACTTTGCAGAATCTGCAGCGTAAAATCCTGGAGAAGATAATTTAACATCACATGGGGAATGCAATTGAATCTGTACGGTAAGGAACTCGGCGATCACAATCTAAAGTGGATGACCGCATGATTAATTCAACTTTAAAATACTCACAAATTACAATATTACATGTATGTTTTATGTAATTAAATCGTAATTGCCACCACACTTACATTTACGTCATCTTGGTTAAAACAGCTACTATGAAGAATTTTCGGCACAATGAGCTCTCCAAGTTTACACAACATTCCCCGAAAATCTACCGCATTCTGAAATGATGTATGTAGTAAAACATTTATATATTTGATAAAATCTCTAGTTGAATAGTTAAATCTGTACATATTATATCAAAATACAATATACCTTTTGACACAACTCATTTAGTCCCTTTAAATACTGGGCAAGATATGGCTTCACTCTATCTGGGGTTTCAAATGCCTTTTGGTAGAAAGGAATTACCCTATAAACGGAAAAAAACGTATCAATGAAAATGTTTTCCATACCATTTGATCTTATAAAATACATGCTAAAAATCGCATTAAAGATGGTAATTACTTACTCTGTTCTAAGAAGTGATAAAACCGATGGGTGATCGGAACCATGTTTAATAGCAGTATTTAAGCATTCTAAAATTGTTGTAACCGGAATGTTGTGCTTCCCAAACATGTTCAATAACAGTTGAATTAATTCTACACAAAAAGAACAAATGAAAAATCAATTTTAAAAATATCAAAGGTTAAGGTCCCTGACTAGCTACACCACATTTAATTGAAATATTTGCATTACCTGACCACGAGCTAGCCCCAACAAGTGTCACGTAAAGGGGATGATTCAGAAATGATATCATCATACTTGTTAAGGAATATCCAAATATATCAGCATAAACTGGCTGCTCCAAGTATTTCGTTATAAAATTGAAAATTCTAAACCATGGCAGAAATGGTTGATCTATACAAACACCAACTTTGAAAGATTTAACCTTTTATTAATTTTTGTACTTCTAAACTTCTATAGAGTACGATAATCATATATTCCGTATTCAATTTTCAATTTCATGCAAATTAACATACCTCCTGTCGACTTTTTCACAGTTTTAATTATGACATTTAGCACTTGCGCCTTTGATTGCGGTACTGATTGTGGATTTTGGTGAATTTTCTCAGTTTCCTGCAATGCAAAATAAAATATAGATAAATTAGCCTACCCGAGCCAAATGTTTTCAATTTTTTCGCCGGTGAATTACTACATACTTTTTCGAAATAAATTTCTTCAGCTGCAAACACATCCGTCCAGGTGAATAAATTCCGGGCATTTGATGCTAAAGAATTAATTTCCAGAGTTTTCACTACTTCAGGTTCTTGTTCCAGCATACATATCAACTCTTCCGCCGCCCGCTAATTAAAGTAAACAAATTAAATATTGGAGAATTTGTTGTAATTTCAACGCAATTCATTCATAAGGACACAAGCCCGTATTTATGCCTCCCCTCGTTATGGAATTAAATCAAGCGTGAGTGACTGTAGTACACTGACATACCTTTCTTTCAGTTGCCTTATTAGATGTCAAGGTCAAACAAATGGTCTGCAAATTGTGAAGCTGCATCTTGAATAATTGAGGGATATCCGACTATTTCGCAAGTACTGAGACAACCATGTTTACACAATGATTAAAAACATGTTGCATACAAACCACTTCACTCTAAGGTATTTTTCACTAATTATTAGTTATCTTTCAGGCAAAATATAAAAATATTAAAATATTGAAGTAGTAAAATAAAATGCAATATTAAAATAAATTATTTTATTACCAAAGTAATTATTGGAGAGAGGAGCGACAACTGTTTATGGCCCCTACAGATAGTACACAACGTGGAATTGACAGCCGAAAAATCTCAAAGTTACAGCACCAGTATAATCCAAAATAGCTGACAATTAGAAAGCGTCCGGGGTTAGCGTAGGTGAAATTACGGCTGACGGTCAATCCAATCCGTATCTGACAATCCTATGCCCTTGCCCTATCCGCCTTCTATTTCCCCTTCGTAACTTTAGTTTGACAACAGACAACCTCTTGGTTTTGCTTCGTGTTTTGTGGGCGAAATGACTTTATCAGTATTATTGTGATGTCAGGTCACCTGTTGAGATTTTTGACATAATGTTCTAAAATTAATTTTCTTGACAATTTTTGATTAGCTTACCATAATTTGATCATGATCAATCAAATCAAGAATTACAAATGACAAGCTATTTTGTTTCTGTTGAGATTTCCATGATATAAGAAAATTCAAAATTTCCAATGCTTCAATGACATTTCAGATTATTCGGATGTCGGAAATTTTACAAAGATTTGGCCAAATGATCAAAAATTTGAGAATTTCCAAGAATTACAAATTATTTTAATAAACCGCACAATATATTAAATTCAAAATTACCTTTGCAATTGCATTGCTGTGCTGAAAATGGAAAGTCGTCAATTCTATGACATCTTCAAGTTTTGAAACCGGAAGGTGATTTACTTGACATATTCGTTTGAAATGTCAAGGTCAAGATAATTTCAGATCAAAACATACTTTGTTTGCGTGTAGACACAAAATAGTAAATATTATGGACACAAGAAGCAAGTATTTCAATGTTGTGTATCCGTAGCGCTTAAATCTTTGGCTCCAACTTCCAAGTTTTCCTACACTGAAATTACACTGAAATCCCAAAATCCAAATTGAGACTCGCCTGCGCTCCTAGCGGAGTGGAACTGTATCACTTCCTCATAATTCCCCTCGGTTTCTCATTATTTGATCCATTTACAGATTTTCCAGAACTGGGAAGTCGGTTCTTCAGTAATATCCGTAAATTTCGAATTTAATTTGGCAAATTGTACAAATAGTCATAATGCTGAGTTTCGTAGCAAAATCTAGTAATTTATCTCAGTTTTCGAAAGCCACTAGTTATGTTGTGGCCAGCACAAAACCAGTTTTAAGCACCTCTGTTATTTTGCCATCTTCAATACCAGCCGTTCATCCCCTTCCTGTGGAACCTATTACGGGAGATAGTTTGCGTCGTATTGCTCCAAAATCTGGTGCCATTGCTGCAAAATCGTCTATTTTAACAGCTACATCGGTCCGATATGCCCACACGGATATCCGAGTGCCCGACTTTTCAGATTATAGAAGAGCGGACACAATGGATCGCAAATCCAGCAATAGAGAAACTGCTCCTTCCAGACAATCTTTCACTTATATGATCGTTGGAAGTGAGTACCCCTTAATTACTCCTTTAAATATTATATTTTATTTGTTTTAAATGTATAATTTTGGATTTTAACAACCTTTTACTTTATTTGTTAGGTGGAGTCGTCACCGGAGCATACTCAGCAAAAACTATTGTAACTCAACTTGTAAGTACCATGAGTGCATCTGCGGACGTCTTGGCTTTGGCTAAGATCGAAGTCAAATTGGGGGATATTCCAGAAGGAAAGAATGTCACGTTTAAATGGAGAGGAAAGCCTCTGTTTATCCGACACAGGTATACATTATTATAAAATATTATCTAATTTTCCGCACAGATATTCTAAAAATGCTTCCTAAACACCAAAAGGTTTTAAATTATGAATATGAATTACTGAAAAATATTTTGATTTGACAGAACTGCCGACGAAATAGACATAGAAAATAAAGTTGACGTTAATACACTTCGGGATCCCCAGGCTGACTCTGAGAGAGTAAAAAATCCGGAATGGCTGATCATTTTAGGAGTATGCACTCATTTGGGATGTGTCCCTGTTGCTAATGCAGGTATGGAATTGTGAAATACCTTTCTTCATTTAGTTTAGTTTTCCTATTATCTATCTATCGTAGTATTTAAATTTTAATGACCGAAAGTTAAATCGTATATTTTGCATTCATAGGTGACTACGGTGGTTACTATTGTCCTTGCCACGGCTCTCATTATGATGCTTCTGGACGTATCCGAAAGGGACCTGCTCCTCTTAACTTGGAAGTCCCAGAATATGAATTTCCCGATGAAACCACCGTAATAGTCGGTTGAAGTGTTGGTGTACTGTAATCTGATAAAAAATGTAACCAACCACAGTAAATTATATTATATCCGAATCGTATTTCGTTGTACATTACATTTTCATCACAAATGTGTTTAGAGTTTCACGTAGACAGGATGTTATGACAGTCAGTAAAGTAACGTCACAACATCATAATAATATAGCTAATTGATTTGGCATTCTCGCGTCTATAAATGTAAAAATGAATTTGTGGAATAAAAAGTGTCGCCACACAAAGTCTACTAATACCCTCTAATATGATTTTCATGCATTTTCAATTTCTAATTGATAAATCTTGTCCATCTTCCGTATAAGCAGGACCGGATATGCATTCTATACCAAAAATCATTAAAATATGCTCGTAAAAGATAGTTATGCATTCACGATTAAGATTATGATGATGAGATATGAGATGTAATGGCCATCAGTAGGAGGCAGGTTAGGATTTTTTAATTTTCGGAGGGTGTCATTAAGCATTGCAATAAATTTATAAGTTATATTTGTTAAAGTTTAAAAACCAATTTATTGGTCGAAAATACAAAATAAATGTGTAGGTGTAAAACATTTTTCTACATTACTGTACATAAGATTTACACTGCAATATGAACAGAAATGAAAGTTTTAAAAACATACGTATGGCTTTAGTAAGACTTGGTTAAAATAAGTGCGTGGAACTGACAACTTGTCAATGAGATTGTATTTGTAGTAGGATTAATCCGACGTGAGTACCCCTTGTTGAATTAATGGGAAAATAATTGTCTAAATGATTAAAACGGATAACTAACTATTTAATAACATCTCTGCAATAAGTCAAGCTTGCAACAGTAATTAATTAATATAAATTCGTTTAATAAGTATCGGACGAAATATTATTATGTAATCTTATGCTTATTATTTGTATTATTCATGTAGGTATTTACATGCAAAAAAATACTACAGGACATAACAGAATAATTCTCCAGAAAATGCAAGACCGAGTAGATCTCGACCTCGACATTATAATCAAACTTATTATCGAAATCGAACGAACGTATTACACCAAATACAAAACATATAAACTATATAAACAATCGCGTAGCGTAATATAATTTACATATACATACTTCATCATAGTACTTAATGACATTAATTATTTAACTATATACTTGATATTATAGCATTTAGGCTGCTCTTTGGCTAATTGTAAGTGACAATTATATTATAACATTGTAGGTAGGTATTGCTTACGTATTTAACATACATAACATAATACACATATTATAATATTTAGAAAGTTGTTTACTTATTTTATTACAAGTAGAGGTAGTAGTACCCTTTTACATTTTTCTTTAGCAGTTTCAAAACCTTTTAAGTCTAGCTACACCCAACCAACAACGTTAACGTAACAGTTTAACTTTCACACTCATTTCCTACTCATACACACACGATATATATGTTTTTATATATAGTTTACGCTTCTTAATGTCATTAATTATAGAAATGGTCAACAGAAAAACATGTCTTTGATTGAAATTATAGCACTACAGAGTAGACAGACAGAAATATAAATGCATTTCAAAATTTCAATCTACTTACACCACAATACGCAATACGCTTAACTTAAATGTAGTGATTTATAGATTCTACAGTCTTTAAAGACTTAAATGCAGTTTTTCTATTTACGGAATCCTGGAGACGGCATTAGTAGTACTACTAATTATTATAATGGTAATGGTCAATAAATCTAATGTCTTTAAATAATTTCTTCATAATAATTTGTCAATGGAATGGATTTATATTCTTTAGTATTTTTATGCATACCATCACATTTACAATTTACACAGAATTAAAGGCATTGTTAAACGCATACATTTTTTAGATAATTTTTATAGATCCTTTGTTGTTACTTATATTTTGTAGCACGATACGATTTACTATTTAAAGAATTTTAGGTACTTAGGTACACGTAATTTGTTAGTTGCTTCAATAGCTTCTGTCAATATCATTTACATAAACGTATTATGAATTCACTTGTGTTAAGGTAGCTTGAACAGTTAGAAGGTACTTTTATTTAGGTGCCTTAAGTGCAATTACAAGACGAGTTATCTAAGTCTAAGATATATCTCTCTATATATAGGTATTATATATTGTACCTTTAGTATTAGGAGGATTGTATATTTTAATTCTGTCAATTAACCTATGTACTAACTTATACCTATATTTAAGGAAGGTGGGTTAGCAATAATATCAATTAATCCATGCTCTGCTCCAATTATATTAAATAGCATGTAATTTACATTACAGAGATTCATATTCAATGGAAACACATAATTTAGTCACAGCATTAACTTAGATTGTAATTGTAATCATACAAATTCGATTTTTTGCTTTATTAGCATACTTTACTACCTAACTGGAGTAAAACACACTATAGACACGTCATATAGAGATTGAAGTATACATGAATGTAATGCATACTTGCATATGTACATACAAAGTTTTTGTTTGGGTTTGCAATGGAATTCGGAATATTGTTTTTTGGAAATTGCTCCAGATTGCACTTTATACATACAACTTCCGAATGTGGATTTGCTCCATAAATATTAGTGATGTATACTGGGAATTTGTATTACATAGTACAAATCCATAAGTTTCTGGACATTGGTTGGACAAATTTTTATTTTTAATCGAGCTGATTAGATTGGGAGATATACCTTATTATACATTATTCTTTAATTGTTAATTAGAGCAGATACAGGAAGATTATATGGTAATTACTATATAGTTAGTCGGTTGGGCTGTATAACCAAAATACATTTCCATTATTTATCCACACGAAAGAGAATTGACTAGTTTCATTATTATACATGCCTAACTATTTAAAATGTGCTGTCGTAGCTGTAGTAAGTATTATAGGTTATTTTATAGCAGGTAGGTAATAGGTTACACTAATTTATTACGCAGGTAAGTATCTTATCGTAATTTGTAATTGTAAGTATAGTTGATGAGTATATAGTATAGCAATGAGTATAAAGTATAATAGCTGTGCGGATAGTCTCCTAAAGTATAATTAAGTTGGAAGAAAATGGCATTTTGGAAAATTCGTTTCTATTTCAATTTCCTCGGATAGAGCATATTTATTTTTAATGGTGGGTTGGGTACGGTACGAGTTTACATGGCATGGAATCATTCTCATAGTTAGATTGGGTTCCTCTATTAAAAATTAAAATCTACTATACAGATTATAAAGGTGACACGGATAATTTGGAGTAATTCGGAGTCATATCGTGACTACGGAGGATTACCGTCAATTTCGGTTCCCAATCAATCCCGACCTGAAAATACTTTCACCTTGCATTTGTACCTAATTGACTTGTAGTTTACTAATTACACAGTAGCGGCCCTAATGAAATAATGCATGGATAAATGGATATTTAGAATATACCATTAAATTGCAAAGTTTGTCTTTTCCAATTACTTACCTAATCTATGTATATGCGTAGCAAAAGAAATTGAAAAACGTTTTCCAAATTGCCTGTAGAGTTTCCGTTGATCAAATTTCAGTAATTACTGAAAATCTCTCTTAAATGTTATTACTGCTTTTATATAGAGGCCTTATGTTAAAAGAGCTACATTATCTTAACTTGTATTAAATATTAAAGGAGGACTAGAGATATAGTACCCTTCACCAGTGTTACCACCCACCATAAAAGCATGCACAATTTTATTACAATTATTTAGCCACCCATTTGTGTACCCCGTGTTTTAGTTTTAGAGCACTTCTATTAATAATTCTGTATGTAATGTAAGAGTCTTATCATATCAATTAACCAATAAATATCCAAAAAATCAATAACACCATTATCGATTCCCTTCGTGTACTGTACTTGATAAATTAATTTGCACTAATTACATACGCACAAAGATACAAATAGTACATTACAATTTACATTTTCATTTAGATTGTACAATTATTATATTCATATTATATCAATAGATATATTTAGTACGTACTTTACAATTAGATAAATTACACTACATTACACATGTTGGTGATTAGGAAGAGTATGTATGTATGTACGTATCTATGTAATTTACATACACTATTTATCTGTTTATTACTGAATGTAATTTGTAATTATTAATTATTGTAATTGTAGTTTTAGATAGGTGTAGTATTATCTGTATTTGGTACTCCGGAACTCGAAACAAAAAAGACACCGATACTCAAAGTCAATGTCAATGTCATTGCCATTTTCAACTTTTAATTATCTCTAACTATGAATTGACGAGCGAATGTAATTAATTAACAGTTAATAGCACAATTAAGCGAACACAATACAATACAACATCGAACTTTGTTCATACACTTTGGTCTACCAGCATATTCGTATTATGACGATATTCAAATTCATACATACAGTACACCCACTGACATAACCTTTAAATTAGGGAAACTAAAACTTTTCAGATGTTTGTTTTTGACTTCGACTCGTTCACTATCATCCTGCCTGCTTATTACAGACCTAAACTCTTAAACCCTTGAAATCTCTTTTTCTGTAATTACAGAGTATGCACTCGATTTTGCAATGATTACACAGTATTCCAGAGATAGGCAGAAATTATGCAACAGACAATGAAAGGATGTGCTCGGGAAAAAGTTGTACTTTACATTGAAATGTCAAAACTGTCTTTTACTATAACGATAAGGTTTTCAGGAAGAATACTTAGCATGCCTGGTTTTAACAAACAAATTCTCCTCTTCCCACATAATCACACAAAAGGATTCTTTTACGTCATAACAGAATAATGCAATTTTGTAGCTATGAGATAGTATATGCATGCCATAAACCGGAAACATGTTAAATCTCTCCAGCTTTGAAAAACATGGATATAATCTAAATCCTCTACAGAATTACAAAACCAAGGAGTGGATATTATGTGACATGACAATCTTCTGGAGCTTTACAAAACATTGCGATTTGGAATTATTATGGAACATTCTAACAATTCATTTCCCAGAAATAGCATTTACGCTACTTTGAAAGAATACTAACTTGACATTGCAATTGAAGACGCATTATATCACACAATAGTACTAAGCAGACATAATATGAATCGTGTAACAAAGAATACAAAAACATTTGTTATCCTCACAACACAAATTGTTGTTATATTGCGATTATGCTTCTCCAGCCAATTAAATACATATTAGCAATTGGTATATAATCCTCTTTGAGTTTTAAACTCGCATTTAATAAAATGTTTGGAAGCCTCAGCCTCGTCTGTTAACAATTGCACGTGAAGTCATGCAAGAGTTCTAAACTTTCCAGTCAAAACTGCTTACAAGGAATCCATTTCTATTTCAACAGCATAATTATAACTTTTGGAGGGTCGCACATAATTTTAGACATGTCAAGGACCTTCTGCGTGTTCTGAATATGATTCAGACTTTATTTAAGAGGAATGTTTCCGAGAAGATTAAGACAAACACTCTACATTCACTTTTATGTTGTATGTACAGATACGTCGCCTGTTTGTTATGCAATGATTCATGCTACTTGTGTATCTAATGATATGGATTACCTTTTCATACGAATGATAATGAATTTCTACGACAAATCTCACTCTACTCAATTTAGCAATAGACAGTTCTCAAAATATTTTGTTACATTCATTGTAAACAATTAATTTACAAGAATTAAACATATACATTTTGAGTTGCCAATATTATTGAGGAATTTGGATTTACATCAGCAGCGAATTGCTAGATTAGAAGAATTGACTGACGTAATGCACAAATATACCTACACACATCTAATTTTATCGTGTTGATTTATTGAGGTTACATGAATGATATTTTTTGGTATTTTTGCAAGCGTCATTTATAAATTGGTTGGCAATGTTCAAGATATTTACCTACAAAACATGTGGAATGGAAAGGTCAATCAATTGGGTAGATAGTAATAATGAACTCCTTCCACGAATAAATAAATGAAGGAAATGGAAACATTTTTTTCGAGAATGGATGGATCATAATTCTTTAAATAAAAATAACAAGTTCCAAAGCTCGAAATGCAAGTACAACATAATAAAGAATGGAATAATTTAAGACATGCATAAATAGCTAGTTACATAGTAATAAGACTTATTTCTATTATATAGTTCCTTAGTATCATTACAGAGTTACAGATTCAGTTCTACTTCAACTATCTAAAGAAAATTGCAAGTTTAAAAAAATATTTTTGTGTGCTCATGGAACAACAACATTACATTACATAATCCGCGATACATTGTATTGTACGTATTGTAATTGTAACGCAAGCTAGTTATGGAAAGTATTTATGTATAGGAATCAAAATGAAAGCGTCAAGTTTATGTTATATATATCAAGCTATCGGTTAGTTAGTGTATTGTAGTCAGTGTAATGGAATTGAGATTCTGCAGCCTTGGAATGATAAATCTAATATTATTTGCTTCCCTTATTAGGTGTCCTCTACCTATCACTACACAGTTATTTACCATATTATTATATTACGTATTTGCATGCAGCTGTATTGTTCTGCTCTAAACATAAACATGTATGATGTAAGTTGAAAGAATAGACATTAAAGTAGTGAGTAAAAATATATGTGTAGGAGTTGAGTTAGCGAAGTTGTGCAAAAACCTATTTTGCACAGATTTGAGAATTAGGATTTTTCGTGCACAAGCATTATTTCTGATTCATTATAATTCTACCTAAAGAGTAAATTCAGCGAGTATAGTGTTATATTGTATATTTATAGTAGTGTTTTAATGTAGTTCTTGTTTTGGTAAATATTGATCAACGCATATTGTAAAGTCACGTCGGTCGGTAATTTAAGCTGTATCGTTATATTGTCAGGCATACATTCATTTTCATTATAGTAATATTCTATGTGTTTTATACGACAGACACAGACTAATACTAACATCTAGAGAAAAATAAAGTGTTTTTTATTATACTTGGTATTAAATACAGTGGTCAACGGAAAATCACATCATGATATAGTATCTAACGGGAAGAGGGATCGTGAATTTTCAATTAAAATGCGGATAAATAATTGTATTATGTATTGTTTGATGTGATGTGGATGTGGAGTAGAATGGAGTAGACTAGAAAGTACATTATACAATACAGTACAGTACAGTACAGTACACTTAACACATAATATTAGAGCAGAACACAATAATATACTATGTAGATACATTAATATAGTAGGGCCGAAGGAATATTATGATATTGTTCTTGTATTGTATTGTCGATCTCCGCCAACAATTACTTGTGTGAGGTTTGATATTGATAATAAGATTCGAAAACACTTTTAAGTCCTAACTTCTAACGTAACGCACTAATTAAATAATTATAATATTAGTAAATGTACTTTTGTAGGCAGGCTCTGTCTAACATTAAACGCACGCACCTGCTATAGTAGCTAACATACATAGTAACGTCGTCGTGCGAATTGCGAAGCTAACCCAACTGCTGGTGAACATTGGGCAGCTCTAATGTCAAATTATTCTTATATGCGCCAGCCTTTTTGGCTCGAGAAGAGCGTATGATTTGACAAACCATTGCTTTACAGTCGTGACAAACCACCATCAGCACACCTTTGAGTCTCTCAGTCTTATCATCCTCTTTCCCTCTGCCGAAGTTCTTTCTGCAAATTCATACAAAAACAGAAATATTATTTACTCACTGAATCATTGTAAGCACAAAAGCAAACTCTAAGGTTATATCAACAAGTTTCCTGAATTGAATTGTAAAGATAACAGTGTATCACTATCACTTTACAAATTCATTCCATGGGTAAACAAAGTAAGCACGTATAGGTCATAAATTTTTATTTGTCATACTCATAATTACCAAAGTCTGGATATGTATATGCTTAAAATATCTAAAATATGAGCATAATATGCCCTTGTGCCCACAAACGGCAACATACGCATAAAAATAAGCGTTGCATAAGTTTAATAAGATGAGCCATGTAAATAGTGTTTGGGGATAATTTCGAGATTTGACATTTTATAATATTAAAATATCTCAAGCAGGTAGTTGGTCCCCTTGGCTCAAAAGTAATATATGTAAAAGAAAAGGAATTACAGGAAGTCACATATTTTTGTACCAAAATGGGAATAAGGGAAAAATTGTGTTCACTATATAAATATGTAAATGTAAGCGATGTAAAGTACATATCCACTCTTTGATAATTACAAACATAAATAGTTATGTAATGGTCATGCAATGTTTATAGTTACCGTTTGAAGGCCATGAGTCCCAGGGATATTGAGGTGACTGTAGGTAAGCTGTATGGTCCACTATTGTGGTCAGGTGAGAATCTATCGCGCTCCTCTGCCTCCAAAAGACCAGGAGATATTGACCTTTGTCCACTGTCTGAGTCTGTCCCGACAGATTTTCTTGAAATTGACATATTTGGTGATGTGGGTGCACTTCCTACGCTGTTTTTCCTTACACCTGCCATTTTGGTTGGGGTTAGGCTTTCTGTACGCGGTGTCGGTGTTTTGGATCCCCCAGTAAATTCTTTCTCCTCCTCTCTTGGAGAGACAGGACTCAGAGTGGAGACGGGTACTTTGGCAAAATGCTCAGTAGGTATTCTCATCTATAAATAGCAGTGCAAAAAATTAATTTCCATCTTTCATTATCATCATTACTGAAAAAGAAACCGCATCAGCATCGGTTTTACATTCACATTCACATTCCCACTCACACCAAACCAGTAAACCATCCAAGCCGGCATCACGGAGGGCTGCTTTGGTTTGGCTGAGCACAAACACGAGTTTTACTCAAAACCATTCATACTTATTGAAAGAGAACAATACTAAATATAATATAATAATGTATAAAAGAAAGACATACTTTTGAGCAACATTTGGCACACACAGTTCGCTTGCATAGTTTACAAGCGCTCCCCCAAGGGCCAAAAAGACTGAATCGTGTCTTCAGACAAAGGAAGCACACCTATAAAATAACAATACAAATAAGTGACTCTATTAATACAATCACCCTTCAATTCCAAACTTCATTACCCAAAATAGGCTTTTCTTTGTCCTCCTAAAATAATCAGTCATGTACGCTACCACTAAAACTTCTCCTCTTACATTACATTACATTACATTCAACAACATTACATTATAACAACAGTAGAGCTTATATTAAACGCCTGGGTCATTGCTCTCCTTTACCATTTACTTTAGTTAGCTTTAGCTCCTTCCGTCCTATCACTCTCCTCCATTACATACATTAACATTACTTTAGTTACAAACTCAATTCAGACACAATTTATTTTACAATGAATAGACTTTGCAGATTCTCAGGAAAAGAATAGGATAAGGAATTATGTATCTCATAAAAAATGGATTACCAGACAACTCAAACTGCGGAGGATAATGCTACGATAAATTAAATCGTTTTTGTTCCATTTCACATCAATCAAAGCTTAAATCACCTTGGAATTTTGAGCACTACGCTATCCATACTACAAACCAAGCTGAGCTTCCACATTTAATAGCCATTTCACTAAACCTATTAAAACTAGTGTACAGGACATGGCGAAAAACGCATTTATTTCATCTTACTGTGACCAGCGAAAATATAATAAATAATAATTACATTCTATCCGACTTACCGACTAAAATCTTTATACATGCAGTAGTAACACCTTAATATACATGGCATAGGTGCAGGGAACCCTTGAGGCAATAGGTGAAGGTACACGGCTCAATTTCTCTCTTTTAAATTTTTCCAGGAATGTAAAGTTAGCAATTCGAAATTTTAACCGATATGCCTTTTCATTGATATAGTATCTACATCTTCTCTAAATCTCAAACTTTGTTAATTTTTCTGAAAATAAACAAGAAAGTTCTATTCCCAGTACCCTTTGCCTACGACATGTATTCATCCCTTTAACAATCACACCAAACATTATATATAGGTAGTTACAGTGTAGTATTAGTAAGATATCCTATGTAAACTTTAGCTACGTCATTGTTTACTTTCTTACATCCTATTCCTTACACTATTCTATCTCCTCATCTTCCCTACTCAATTACATAGTGTAATTACAATTGGATGTTATTTAAAACGCAAAGTTAAAAGTTGCCTACCGAACCAAGCCAATATTTCCATTCTATTCTATAGGGATTTGATTGGCTGATTTAATACCTAAAAAATAAATACCAGTCGTGACTTTTTTCAAGATTACTAACTTTGCCCATAATAGACAAGCCTCTTCATTAGGCTATTTACTTTTTTCACTCTGTTTAATTGTAGATACACACCTCGTTGCTACTTTAAGCCTAGCTAAGCACACCTAGATATCATTGAATCTACACCCAGGCAAAATACATAAACATATTGCGAAATGAGCAAACCTAACTGAACTGATGTGCAGTACAATGAATAAATATAAGAATGTACTTAAATGTAAACGTAACGTAACATGACATGGACCAGACGACCAGACCAGATCAGCAAACATTACAAGTCCAATAATACAAGAGATTCGTTTAACATTTGCATGCTTATACTTATACACTTTACCTGCGTCCTATTTACTAATTATGGAAGGTAGATGATGTGGGTAGTAGGCAAGAGTTCTCTCTGTTCTGTGTACCTTTGTTGCAGTCATTTGATCGTTATTGAGGAGAGTGAGCTTTAAACTTTATACTATACGTTTGTATTGTACATTGTACTGTACTACCACTACAGAGTAGTATTAAATAGCAAACTCAAACATACATAACAATATTTACGATAAGTACCTATACATTTGGCCTGTATGGTTTGGTTTGGTTAGGCCTACGTAGAAACAATGTTGACTCGATATCACCTTGACCAAACCCCAGCAAACTTTAGCAGTGAACTGATTATATCCGCCTAGATATATCAGAATGGTCAAAAAGGAGTCTCGCCTCTTGTAAATCATAAAACTACCTGCTCATATGCAGAAAACATGCATTATGCATATTATTATATTCCTACGTTAACTTTCCTGCCTAAATAAACATCTTTACGTGGTTGTAACGGTATAAAAGTCACGTCAAGTGGATTGAATCCCAATGCAGTATGAGAAGCTTTGCTTGTGTATCAAATATTTCTTCTATAATATGTTAATCGCTTCACTAACCAGTAATAACCATCTAGATTAACTACATACACGAGAAACTATTAGCCAAATAAGTTTAAATGAGTACAAGACAAGAATTCCCAAAGAGAAAATTTGTCAATTGAGAATTGCTAAATAATTTATATCATAAACAAGCCTTCCTAAACTAAGAAAGATATTCTATCGTCTACATTGTCCGTATATGTAAGTGATGATGAGCCTTATCAGCGTATCATCATTTAGAAGAACCATTTTCAGTTATGTTTCTTGTCATGTTTAATTTAATGTTTTAATGTCATGTGGTGGATTGGATTGGATTGGTTTGCATTTGCATCTTGATTTTGATCTGATCTTACCTTTCCCTTTTCCACATCTTCTTTTAAACTGCAGTCGACAGGGAGGCCCTCCAACTCTGCTTTGGTTAAAACATTGCGAATATGTACAACTTCTTCTAAATTAAGTGAGAGACACTCAATGGCCGTCTGCCAATGATTCGACTGGAAGAATTCTTCTTGAAGGGAGCTTTTAGAGACAGAATGAGGAAGTTTCGCCTTTCGGCGGTGAAGAATCGGAGAGACGCTAGGACCGTTTAGAGAGCTGAAGACATTTTTACTATTTGTATACTCAAACGGAAAGGTTATGAGTGTTGACCCGTGTTCATCTCGTACTGAAGGATTACATATGGAATGGCGGCGACGAACATCTACCCCAGACGTCTCTCCACTTTCGAATTTAGAGCCTGAAAGCAAAAGTAATAAAATATTCCTTAACGTTCATCCTATAACACTCGGGGACGATAAAATAAACATGACAATGCCATTATTCCTCCGAAAATAAACACGAGAACATTTATGCATGCACAAATACAAATTGCGCAGTGCACAACATTGCAGATACTTACATAAGATTATGCATTCCTTTATGGTTTCCATTTATTGTTTCACATATATTGAATATTATATATGCACATACCATTAGGCTTCTTCCATGGTGAGACTGGGGATGACTGAGTTCCTTCGGGACAAATGTGTCCATAAAAGCAACTTCCATTTCCCTTGGGCGAGTCCTCCAAATAGTCATCATCATCATCATCCTACAAAAAGAATATAGTTTTTATTCAATCCTTCAAATAAAGACACTTTACTTTAGTTCATCGTTGCGAAATCCATCTGCATGCTCTGCTTTCATTATTTTCGTTAACTAACCCACGTTTAAATAAACTAGACGTATGCAGTGAGTGTGAAGCATAACATGTGAAGCTGAGTCATCCACACAATATAAAAATTTATATTTCTACACACATAAATACCACATAGTAGAATACATACATACATACATACACAGGACATAAGCACTTACTTAACATATATGCCTACTACTTAGCTAAATTAAATAATTTATTTTCTTACACGCTAACGCAAAAGCAAAAGAATCAAAACTTAATACGCAATAAACTAGCCAAAGCCAACTAACATACAATATAAGCTGTGCCCTTCTATAGGTATATCATATTACGCAAAATCACTCATACATTATCATTCATTAATTCTAAAGGTACAAAAGCTGCTATTCACTTTGAAAGTAATTAATGAACTTTTATTATTCTTGCATGAATTATAAATTCAAACTCAATTCAATAAGCATAAAATAAATCAATTCACCTATCGCAATGCAAGGTGATTGTAAAAATGCATTTACATAAAAAAGATAAGGAATTTATCAATTTATTATTAGATTATTGCCATTAGCTATCATGTCACAAATAACTCAAGAAAGGCAGGGCATTAGAGATGCAATTACAGATGGCATATCACCTGCCCCCTCTTAGTTTGCCATTTTTCTCAAAAATGTCTAAGGAATATAATATTAAACAAGTGCATTTTGACTTGACATCCACCTCACAGCATTTCATACTAAATAATACACGTAAACTTGTAACATGCACATAATTTTAGCTTTCGTGATAGGATTGCATGCAGTTAAGTTGCAGATCGTGTCTGTCGCGACGTTTACATTGTAGATTACTTACAGCATACAATCGCACTCCGATATCAGACGCCTAAGCGAGGTTAAAACTTAAAATCTGAAAAAATTTCTACTTTTCCTTCGCACATTATCATTACTATCAGAGATAAGTTGAATAAAAATCCTTTATTATATATAGCCCATGCAAACTCAAACGCAAACTACCTAAAAGACACATACATCAATTATTAATACATATCAAAATATGAATATGAATAAAGAAACTCATAACTTCATACATAAAGCACATAATAGTACATACTATACTTATACACAACTTTTCATTTGCTCCCATTAGCTAATAAATCAAAGAATCGAAATTGGAACACTTGGTGCTTGGCTTGGACTGAGCACGCTATTATCACAAGATGCTCTTTTTCTGAACATTAACATAGCGTGTGGTCGTACTCTTGTTTTACTTTAACTTTTTACAGATAGCTTTGTGCATGTAGCTGTTTGTCATGTTCTTGTACATAAACATAGCAATAATAGAGATAGGGACAGCGGACAGGACAGGCTACTCAACTCAACTCTTAAACATATCGTTTATTATTACATTTACTTTAGTTTTGATTAGGAGTAGACAGTGTATTGTACATTGCACACTACGGGCTACATTAGAGTCGTGGACTGGGACTGGACTGGACGTATGGACGCGACAGAATGCAAAGAACAAGAAGGAAGAGTTTCCTTGAGCACACAATGACCTTCAATGGAGCAATGCATCAAATTGCTTGCTCCTTCTTCGTGGGATACTCACAACACAGCTCACAACAGCAAGCAACTTATAATGTACACAAGTGTAGTAAGTAGTAAGTAGTTTAGTTAAGATAAAACACATTGCAAAGTTAGTTAGTTTTTAGTTACATGCTATTATGTATTATTGTCTTTATTAAATGGAGGCCTGGCCTGGACTGGACTGGACTTGTTATAACAATCTTTATACAATTATTTTTTACAATACAATACAAGCAAGAGTAAACTAAACACTAAACGAGCAAACTAAAGCAATCATAACTACATACTTATCACAACCATTATATAGAAACAGACAATACAGTATAAAGAATACCTAGGCTCACTTTACCAGTCTTACTTACTACCTATTAAATTACATTATTACAAGATTACGACATATATAATAATATCCCGTTCAACTGAAACAAACCAAATATCATATCAACTCAAAAACTTAACTACCATTACCAAACAAAACTAGATACAGGTAGGAGTCACTTATTGATGAAAGTAAAAGTAATAGAACACTAACAAACAATGATGCTTTATCATTTATGTGTGTTGCCTTATAGATGACGTAGGTTGTAGGTAGTAGGTAGCCAATGCAAAGCCAAAGCCAAAGCCAAGAATGTAAATAACTTATTCGCGGTCGATCGAGAATTATAATGAGATCCCTACTTGCTCTATATACAATTGAATGCACAAACAAACGTAACATCAACACAGGAATGCAAGATTCCAGTCCACTTCGGCTTCGAAGAGTAAACATGTAGTAAACAATGTACGGTAAATAGACATACAATTATTTATAAGGTACTAGTTACTAGACATACCTTTATGCCTTCCTTGTCTACATAACACAAGATAACTATTAAATATAATATAAAGTGATCTTAGCAATAATCATATAATGAAAATGAAATAGAAGCGGAGAGTCTCCTTCTCGTCTTGTTTTTATGTTGTCTTGTCCCTGTCCTTCCTCCTACTGTCAATAGTTGACATAGCCAGTGTCAGTCAGTCAAAAGCTCCTTCATTTCACTTATATGAGTGGAATGAAGTGCAAAATTAAAAGGCTTCAGCAGCTAAGCTTCAGACTTGTATATTCAAACCTGTATTGTATTCTAGCATTCCCTTCCCTTACCTTCTTCTTCATTAAATAAACTTGCCTCTTAGGCTTTTACTTACGTACAACTTACAACTTACAATTTACGTTAGTTAGAGCTTAGAGCAACAAACACCTATATAACTTTTAAATAGGCAGCAAAGCCACTACATAACATAACATAGCTTGAGATAAATGCAACTAAGTATTTAAGAAAGAGAAGATAGAATGCAATAAGTAATATGATTTAAATAACGTAAGTTGTAACGTATTTAAGTAGCTCCCTAGGAACTAGGAGGTACCTACCGGTTTTACAAACTTCTATCTAATTGTATCGTAATTTTTATAAGTAGCTAACCAATGCTATTACATAGAATATAAACTGGTATTTTCTGAGCTCCGCCAACTCAAGGGCTTCCTCTAATATCTTATATCATCATCATCTTCATTCCGATTCCAATTGCATTGCTATTGCTACAATCCACTTCACTCTCACACACCCCTCCTAACAAAATCAAAATTCTTGTTCACTACATGTACACTTACATACATTATACATATACTTTGTGTTCTGTTCTGTTCTGTTTTCTCTTATCTTAACGGTAGTAAAGTTTAAAGTAGCAATATGAACAAACTTATAATTTAAATATATTGTAACATGATATCACATTCGTATCAAACGAAACTACTTGATTATTTGATTACGACAAACAAAATGCTATTCTCAGTTTTCAAGGCTAGCCTGTCTATTGATTATATAGTACATACTTATCGCAAACGTTACATATATTTCTTCGGTAGGTCTATTCTATTCTATATGCAACAATTTGTTCTTGTTCTATGCACGTACAGATAGTCGCAGTAAATGAAGCACTAAGAGATAATGGAGATGTAGAACACAAATGTCTATTATGCAGTCTCCCTGTAGCAGCAGCAGTTTATTTCCAGTCAGCTTAATTTCTGCTAGTATTAGTTAGTATTCCTGTTACAACAACTTCAACTTTCAGACAAACAAAATAAGTACGTGATACATGCAAGAGAAAATAAATATGTACAAGTTTCTCTTTTCGGGAGTGATTTACAATTTATGTAATGCATTTAAGAATATAAACAAAAACAAAGACTAAGTTTACAGATAATTTTGTTTTGGCTATCTTTCTGAGTCCCTGGACTGAAATCTTGAGAATTTCCATCCCCCAAACCCGCCTCCAAGAAACGAATAGGATTTTTACTTATTTTTTATCCAAAATTCATACGCAATATATTTTTCACTTGTTTCCCTAATTTTTTATGATTACCAGTTCGTTAAGGCACAAAAAAATTCAATTCTTCTATCTGAAGTTACTCTTATTATATTCTTATAAAAAATATAAGCTATAATAAAGTAAACAGTAAAAATATGGGACATATCAGTAAAGAAGACGTAACCCTGTCAATCAAAATCAAGCACATCGCATCACGTAGAGATCGGGAGTCAGAGTCAGAGTCAACTTTTGGTATTCTTTACCTTACCACAAATCCACAAAGGAAATTGGCAAGGATGACGATAATGATGTACGGCAAGTCGCAAGTGCAATCCAAAGCCAAGCCAAGCCACCCCACGTCCACGTGGGATTTCTACTTATTAGGAATACATTACTAGTTTAGTTAGCAACTACTTATTGACATTGTACTGTAAATCGTAATAAAAATTACAAGTTTGAAAATACGTGATATCATATCTAAAAACATGAGAACTATAGTAATTTGTCTTGCCTACACAGTATAGCTCTAACCTAGAAGTACTATTTAATGTTTGATATTATAAGTAAATGTAACGCAATTTTTTCTTAACAAATTGCTAGTCTCTGGTCTCTATGTCTGTACAATCTAAAACTATTCTGTTTCAATTCTCAACGATAAGCCCACTAGTTGAACTGAGAAATTGTTACTTATTTCTTACTAATAAGCAGAGTAACATTGAATTGAATTGACCTAGAAAAATATTAATCAAATATTTGCAAAAGTGTAATACAGAATGGTTTTGTGCAAAATGCAAAATATCCTTATCCTATAATTCTGGTTCTAATTTGCTTAGAATCTGTAAAATTGTATAAAAATCTTATATCAAAACAGAAACATCTACATCGTAATTTGTATATTTTATCCCTTTGCCTTTAAGAAAGCAAACCACCAACACAACACAAGGCTATAGAAAAATTGTATACCGTGCCAAGCCAAAAGGCCATGGATTTTTCTGATAGAGCCGCTGTATTGTATTTTAGTCACGGATAATATTTGTTTTCTTTACCTCAAAACTAATTCCTTAATCCAAAATCCAATAGAATTTGGCTAGACCACTGTGGCATACTTATACTACTACTTAATAGCTAATGGCTAGTCCAATGCAAGAGAGTTCCTTATCCTTATCTAGAAAAATACTTCACTATATACGGATAATGATTTTATTGCTGTAGCCATCCCTTTAAATTGCAACCTAGTAATTAAATTAGATTTTTTAGATTAACTTACACAAAGATGTACTAGATGATTAGGGTCTTAACAACTTTACGCTGAATTGAATTATTAATAGCTTATTATTTAGGATTTTTATATCCATGTATTGTATTAAGGAGAATGAGACTATAATAGTTCCTGATTGTGATTACTTTTCCCAATGAAAAGAAAATAGAAACGACAAGACAAGGTAGATTAGGCATTATAATAATACTTCACGCAAATCACGATCTTTTTATCAAAAAATACACATTAAAACAGTAACTTAGTACTATTATTCTATTATTAACTTAATAGTTAACTTAGTAAATCAGAAAACTGCCCCAAAATGATCATTTTTCTTTCATAATGAAAATATTGAACAAATAGATTTTATTGAAAACTGGAGCAGCAAAAACTGATGGTATAAAATGCGAATTAAAATTACTGCTAGTTATTATGTAAACGTCATTTTGAGTTCATTTTAGCATATGCCACAGAAAAGTTCATCTTGTACAGATATTAAAGCTTGGTTAGGTAAAGGTAATAGCATTATTACATCAGCAGATCCCGAGTTCTATTCGAGGAAGTAAAAAATTCCAAATGAAAAACAACGGCTAATTGCGACTGACAACTGGTAAGTATAGCTCCTCATTATTCATCAGCACAGGTAACTATTACACACACATAGAGAATGCTGCAACAACTTACAACTTCATTATTCAAATTCATAATGTTTCATACAGACAGGGTTCCGTAGATGTATTTGCATATTAAATCCCCTTACTTTAGCTTGGCGTTTTCTTTTATTAGAGAGAGGACGGGACACTGATTAATTGGTTTATTGCATAGCATTTCATTGGTTTAGGAGCTTGTGTGAGTGAGTGAGCGAGCTTATTCTGACAGACTGTCCTGTTGTGATGAGTATTATCAGTAGTTAAGTCAAATCAAAAGGATAGAGAGTAGATTGATATATTAAAATATATAAAGGGATCGGATATGCATGAAAATCCAGTTACGATTAATTATTTATTATATACGCAAGGCAGTGCAACTAATGTTAAGTCTACATACCGTCATTTGGCATTACCCGGACTGGGTACGGAAAAATGCAAATATTATACCAAAATATCATGTCGGGGCAGTTTTGGAAAATTAAAAATTACTTGGATGAAAAATTTTAAGATCAAAATATCAAAATTACTTTGGCAAAATTAAGGAAGAACTATCCCCATACAAAAATGTAACTTGGTTTGATGTCCGCAGTACCATCAGAAAATTATTTGCAAATTGTAGTTTTATACTTTTAGATAATTTTAGATCAACTTTAGCTTTTTAGGATCATGCATGTCCGAGCCCAGATTAAATATGTACAGACATTATTACAACATCAAGTAAAGCTAATAAGCATTAAGCTAAAGATCTTAAAGAGACACGGGGGATTTCTCAGAACAATCAAATCAATGAATATAAGTCTTACTTATATTTTACATACTGATACAAATGGCAAGTGGATTGGATTGTAAATTGTAATTTAGGTAATAGTAATGTGTGTAACTTACTTTGGTATCTAAACTGTAGAGAAGATCGAAGTCAGCTTTAATGAGTCGCCTCTGAGGTTGCTCCGGTTGTGTGTTGTTGGCCGCAAGACTGCTGCTAGTCGCACTCGGACAGGATGACTTGTTATTATTGACACTGTTGATCTCGGTCATGTCACTTGAGCTAATGCGCTTCCCTCGATTTCGAACTGAATCTGCAAGTAAGCCAATCAAAATGTAATTACCTACATTCACTATGCAAATCCATTCATGAATATCACATCACATCATCTCCAATTCTCCACAGTCCATTAAACCTTTTCTACAACGCTAAATAACGTTCCAACTTTAACTTAACAACATCAACGAGTCAACATTATCAATGCGACCAGAGCACGAACATGATTCTTATAACATTCATTATTCAATTTAAACTAAACTTCACGTCAACGTAGCTCTAGTACTAATACTATTTATTATTTAGTACTAAAAGAATGTGTGCCTATATATTTAGCGTATAAAAAGAGAAGTGTGACTTGAGTCCTGGCCTGCCTTGTGCAAATATACATACAGAAAGACAGACATACAGATAGTAGTATTCCAATGACGTTGTCAAATACATAATAGAAACATTCTCTCCATTCATACCATTCCAAAGCATCATATTTATCTTGAGGAATTAATCTACATAGATAGCTCGACAACACAACATAACATACCTATATTAGGAAATAGTACAGCAATACACATTCAAGTATGACAAGATGATACCGTTTCAAAGTTTCAATTCAAACAGATACACACTTTAAAATACCTGATTTCCTTTTTTGTCTCGCTTTACAATTTAAACCTTCTTAAATATCACTGCAGGGCTTACATGCATACATATAATATTATTATATACACTTATTAACTATTTGTACCATTACTCTTAATACCGTACTATCAGTGTTTGAAAGGTATCTAAATCAGAATGCAGATTAAAATGATTTTCATCATAAATAGAAGAAGTCCCATTTTATTTTACAACATACTAGTTACTTACTCCACTTCTATTTATTAATCAACTGGTACAATCAATATTCATATTATATTTTCATTCTAAACTTTTAACTGTAAAATTCTGTAATAATTACTCTAATTAGCAAAGCAACCGTATATTATCCATCTATATACATATAAGAACTACTTACAATTAAAAATGTAAGTTACAGATTAAATGAAGTGACCGTTTGCTCATAAATTAGAGATTACGCTACTTACATAATTGCATATGCATACACGAAGAAAATACAGTTTGTTAGATTATAGGTGGAGATTACATTGATCTCGTAGTGATTAATTTTAGGTTATCAAAAGATAAAGCACAAAAAACAAAATGCATGTAGGTATGTAAATGTATTTACATGAACATAATGAACAATGAACCGAAAAGGGCTAAAAAGAATGTCTAGCTAATTATGTAAGCAAATAAACCTTTAAATAAGCCTGATAGACATTTACAATCAATCAATATCTAATACCTTGCACTCGTTTCCATTTAAAAAGGCTGACGTGACGCTACTGTTTAGAAACTCCATAAACAGTAAACGAGCAAAACAAAACCGTTTTGTTATTTCATCTTTATTTGTTTCGATCTAATATCTATCTCGTAAATCCATTCAATACGCATTACTAAATCTACATAGTGTCCATAACAGTCAATCTGGTCAAATCAGCTACCTCATTTCGCTCATCATTAATTTAATGAACCTTACCTAACAAGGTACTTCATCCTTGCCTCATGAAGTGAGATTTACTATTTACTACGCAATTTACTTACAGCTAGTTACAGCTTGGCAAAAACTAAAAACACGCAGCATAATTTAAGTAAGTGTATATATACATTAAATGCAATGTATTTACATACAATATAAACAATATATAGAATCCCTATCATCTATAGGCATTTTAAAGCAGGTTATAGGATAGATTTTGCAAAATAAGGAAATAGTGGATTGATTATTAGGTGTAGCCAAGCCAGCCACCAGAAAAATACATACATCACCTGCAACACTTTAGTATGCAAACAAAGTGTTTCGAATCTAGCTACAAATGTCATTTTTATCTTTGTACAACACTAAGGCTTAATATTATTATGATATTTAAGTGTTAAGCTGCAATAATCAACCATACTGGTTAACCGAGCAGTGAGCAAGAGTATTAGGAAGATGACCGCAGAAAAACAGGTGAGACAAAAACTTAAACTATTCACTATCAATTCACACAACACTAACGTTCAAGAACGCAAAGTTAAGCAAAGTTACAATTTACAATTAACTTGCATTGTCTGCCATATACTATATGTATAAGAATGAATATAAAAAGTACCTACGTATATAAGGCACTCATAATTTAATTCCAACTCCAACCAAGCTGTTATCTATGACTACCTAAATCAAAACCTGAATCAAACCATAGTATTTCACTATTTCACTTACTTATGTACATTGCATTACATTTGCATTGCTTAGCTCAAAAAGTGAATTCCTTATAGTTATAATAATACTTAAGTACAAACTACAAAGTTACAATAACGCAGAAAAGAAGAGAACTGAACATATGACAAAATTGTCGAGAACAGTACAGCAAAATTGTAAATTGCAACTATGCAAATGTGGTGATGGTCGTCGCTGTGGCTGCGTTTTGCTCGTACATACTTATATACTTACATACCAAGCATACTTTGCATTTAGTGCATAAGTAGTATGTAAGTATGATGTGAGTATGTGAGTGGATTGGATTCCCATGCGAGAAAGTGAAAGCGAATTTTTCTAATTCTAATCCTTGCAAATCTAAACCCCCCAATAATTGACAGAGACTTATCGTTAGTTGCCTTGCCTTGCCTTGCCTATCTATAAAAATTATTAATGTAGTATAATTGCCAATTGCATATTATGTACATCAGATATGATATTATACTTTAACTAATATAACGTCTTCTCTCTACCTATACTTAACTAACTATACCTCCCAAAATGATACGAATACTTATACACACTACACAAACATACATACATATAATTTTATGCAGTTTAATTGAATACAATTTAAGATTGAGTTAAATTGCTACACCCTTGCATTTTACATTGCTTGCCTTCTTACATATTTCTTACAGCAAACCATTCCAATGCAAAATGCAATGCAATTCAATCCAAGTAAAAGAAAACGGCAACTTTTCATTTCACTACTGCCTTATATTATCATCTGATGTGTAAATGTGTATAATATATTATATTACTGATATTTCGCTAAATACCTAACCTCTTTTGCTCCAACTCCAACCATTCCTTTATAAGTACACACATTATGTATTACACATCTGCACAGCATTTTTTATATGAACCCTTTCAAAAACTTGAGATCTTTCGATTGACTGACAACTTAAAGGCATTATTATGGTGCAGACATACAGATTGGCATTATTCATTACTGACATACTCATATTACTGCAAGAATAATTGTTAAAATCACAACTTCGCATCTAAACCATACATTGCTTCCTTCCTAGTAGACAGTAGACATACCTGCATACCTTATAACATAGCTTTAACTACCCAGCACAACAGAGATGTCAATTTCAGATTCAGATATTTCTATTTGAACATCTAATTAGGATTACATATTTTTATAGCTTAACTTTAAGTACCTATGCTATCTCTCATTTATTACATTTACATAAGTATAATTTTACACACTCCAAATAAAGTTATAACTAAGCTTTGCATTTGATGTGTGTCAAAGAAACTAGGAACAGAAACACAACACAACCATCAGCAATAGTAATTGAAATAAAAAATAAGACATGTAAATATATGAGAAGCACTTCAAAGTTTCAAAGTACATAAAGAATGCTACGGTACACAAAGCACAGACACTACAGTGAACAGTGGACAGACAGATTAACTATTTCTACCTGTCCTGCAATATACTGTCTGAATTCCTGAATTACAGGACTTAATCCCCGCAAGTTGACTAATTGTCACTACAGTACACAGCAGTATCATAGTAATATACGTAGTACACACAAACTGAGAGTCTGTGAGTATCTAGTAGAGCAAATACGGTAAATTGCATGTGTAAAATAAAAGAGCAAACTTTATCTACCTATGTACCTACTCACATTCACATATTTTATGCCGAGATACGGAATGTAGTCAACAATTGCTATAAAAATGATTTACTAATACTAATAGCATTATGAACAGATTCTCTTACTTACAACTTACATGACACGACATAGGCATACCAAGCCATCTTCTACTAAT
>JAQFYC010001095.1:0-39948 GCA_034694165.1 Tomocerus mixtus | reverse complement strand
GGTTCGAACCCAGTGTTCCGGCAGCGAATCTAGATATTAATTGTCAGCTAGACCGCATAGCCAGTCGTGTGGGGGTAAATATGGCATAGAATGATACATTATTATTCCATCAAGTGGAAGGGTTACTTAATTACTCACTCTACCTAATAGTATTTGAAAGCTCACCCTAAATGTAAGCTTTTGAAATTAATGTAGCAGTATGAAATGCGTACCTGTAATCGAAGTGCTTACAGCTTTTCCCGTAGTAGTAGCTTAACAATTGTAGCCTACTATCGCAAAGGTGAGTTGCGGAAGTATAAAACTGATATCAAATCTATGTAGGACCACCACCAGCCGCAATTTTAAGTTTTGCGTTTCATTAATTATAAACTTTCCCATGTAATATATGTAAATAGAAACGAAAGCTGAAAAGCACCATAATTAGTATACCACATACCTATCAAAATTTACTAAATAAGACGCATTTACATGTCTGTATTAGAACGAAGTGGAACAAAACGTCAACATTTGCCCTTTGACGTGATCTATGCATTAACTGGATTTTATTCATTGTTTTAAAACATTTCCATATGCGCTACAGTTAATTAACAAGTTTTGTTTTGTGATGCATTATTTAGTTTGTTCTTTAGCGTCAAAGTTTCAGTGTGAACGTTATATATAACTAGAGACACAATTAAAGCTGTTGTTTTGCAACGAAAAACACTTACGTTTTCTGTTGCTCTTATTTAGTGGAATCTACCTATAGGCTAGTAAATATTATGTACTTCACAAATTCCAACACTTTTTATAGGGCAATATTATTTTTGACGCAAAAGTACTTTTAAGTACTTAACTATAAAGTATACATATCATAATATATATATTAGGTGCATAGCATGCAGCATGTAAACATGTTTATAAGCTTAAATGCTATAGATATTACTAAATACACAGTGTAATGATACAAGGACTGTGTGAAATGTGAAAGAAATTCCAGGCTTTGATCTTGCCATCGCTACTTCCTCCATATTATATTGGTGGTGACAGCACACTACACTAAGCTGAAGTGCTTAGCTGTAAAGAATATTTAAATCCCTGTCTACAGCTCATGTTTTGTGCTGACACATAAATTATGCATGTGTAATGTAGTCAATGTAGAGCAAGTGCTTATTGACATAAAAGCTTGTTGTGAAGCAAGAAGTTTGACATTGGTACTAGATTAGAGAACACCAAGCTTCTACAGCTTACTATTTCGTTAACATGCATAAATACCGTCACAAAATCACAATTGTTATGCGTGGGAGTAAAGAGGTCCATAGAGATTTGCTGTCAAGAGTACATAGTCTCAGTCAGTATACCTAGTACAAATTGGGTCAGACCAAATAGACCAAAATAATTTCATCAGTTTATTAGTATTTTAAATAAAGCCGTTCCTTTCATTGCCTTTAAACACTTTTGCTAAAAAAGGATAAAAAAATTGTGCTATTTTTCTTCGTAAAATAATTGGCTAGGGTTTCCTTTCGTGTAAAAATAGAAAATATTTATGTTTTATCATTTTGACCCATCAGATAAGTTTATGCATGAACACAGATTCGAAGCAGCCACCCACTAATTCAGCTCACACTTGTGGAGAAATACAAAAACGTTTTGTTGTACTGCACAACTAGTTAGGAATGACTGTAAGATAAGGATAAAGGATCCATTAACAGATACCGGAACCAGCTACTGAATAATAGTCTAATTAGTATAATATAATTAATATTATTAGGGAATTAATTACCCACTCAAGCTGATTTTTTAAAGAGTTCGTACTTCACTTTTCCTATATGGACCGTGTATTATTCAGAACTTAAAGGGGAAATTACTAAACAAGTACAGCGAAGCGTAATGTAAAGTTAAACTCACTCTATTAACATACTTTAACACTCCCGTCTACTAATTAATTGGCAGGAAAGTGGCTTTCACCCAATAATTTTCCATATAGTTGTAAGTAAATGTATAGCTCCAATTTATTTTCGTTGTTATTCGAATATAAGTAGGCAGCACTGATTTAACTTGCCTAGAAATGAAAAGGAACTACGAAATCATAGGAAATGCCTACATAAGTAAATATATATTCGTTAGGATTCTATTTCTAGTTGACTGGGTACAATCAGAAGGGCTTTCCCTGGTAATGTACTTGCATAGTGTATACACATAAATATGCATACAGATACAGTGCACATAATTCAAGCTAGAATGTACGAGTATATCATAACGTTATATAGGTAGGTAAGGTACACCCATTATTTGATAGTTTACTATAATGTATAGCATAGGCTCGCAAGAATAAATATTGAAACTGGGAGTGAGTGGTATGGTACTAATTGTAAGTAAGTTTATAATTGTGTCAATATTAATTTAGCAGAATTACTATATAGTAGTCATTTGACATTTGGAAATGTAAGTCTTCACTTAAGAAATCTTATGCTAAAAAATCAAGAATGAACATACCTAATATACGACGTTAGCACTTCCTTGCTTATATTTCGTAGAACTTTTGTTTCCTACGTGTACTTTACTGTACTGTTATGCTACAGTCAACAGAGATGTTCTTACATAAAGATATGACTTATATGTAAATGATCATTAAAACAAAGGAATTGTATCATTGAAACAAGGTGAAAATCATTATTTATTTGCGTCATTAAAACAAAGAAAATTGGCTTTCAAAGTGAATATTAGAACAAAATGAATTATCAGTAGTAAGGAGGTAATAAGCAGTCAACCCTAAACCATTTATAAATCATAAATAGTGTGTGGTTTAGTCCAAGTTCAATACTTTAGTGGCGCAACTGGGCCAACCGCTTCATCTAATGGAATATTTTTTGGCTGAATAAGTATGCAATGATAATGCTTGCACATTGTTCTAACAAAAGTAGGCCAAGTACACTCAGATGTGATCCAGTCTTATTTACTCTATCTCTATATCTAACCCTTCTTTAAGCGATCTGAATCCAAACTTAAAGTATCTCCAGTACATAGAAATTGGACAACCAACCAATGCACTCTTTGAAAGATAATTGTCTTTATTTTAATGACGCAAACCAATAATGATTTTTACTTAGTTTAAATGATACTATTCCTTTGTTTTGATGATTTTTGGGCTAATGATAATGTACCTTTTTCTAATGGCCGGAAAAAATTAACTGCTATATTACTTTGTTTTACTCATGGATTAAATGGTAGCCATAAAGATATTGCATAAAAAGCCTACATTCCGTAAAAAATTACTTTTCATTTGGTGAAGAAGATGAACTTAGGCAAGATGCAATTACGTCATCATTTGGATTTTCTGACAATAAAGACAGCTGCTTACCTATACTTATACTTAATGTCTCTATCAACTAAATTGCATAGTCACGTACCTCGGTCTCCGCTCTTCAACATCGAGTTAATTAAAGTTAATTTAATTTAATTTAAAAATTACACCTACAGTATTCGCTTAATTTTATGCATACTTACTACTATGGATTGGCTTGAGTGAACTTATATAAAGCGCAAGCATAACTGCCATCATCTAAATAGCTTCGACATAGAAGTAAGTATATTCATCAATTAAATTGATCAATCGAATTTTCTGCTATGTTTAATCTAAATACTCAAGAATTTATTTCTAAAAGTCCAACCTTCACTGCACTTACTTTTTGGAGAAATGTTACTACTAAGACTACAAACACTACAAAGGCTGTATGTATCAAAATTCCAATAAGGTACACATGAAAACAAATGACAAATTCGAAGAATCCCTTTGTACTTAAATTGGTAAAATTCCTAAAAAGAACTAATATGGAGAATTACAGCTGAAATGACAGTGGTTGCACGCAATAGATATTTGGGAATCCACAATGCATATATCGATAAATATTTAGTTATGTATAGTTTTGTCCTAGGTTTTTACTATACCAGGTGCCCTGTGCTCCTTTTGCAAATAACTATAGTTAAGGATATTATTATCATTGATGTTTTTATTCATAGATGAAGTTAGTGATTCATAAAATATAGAATTTTACGATTACGTAGTGCTATTGAATTGAGACCACTGACATAACATGTTTAAATTTTTATGATTATAGCATGGGTTCTCGGCTGGTTCCTGTGCAAGGCTGTGGCATACGTACAAGGAGTTTCCGTCTGCGCTTCCGTCTACTCTCTTGTGGCTATATCCGTCGACAGGTAATAGTGTTAATGTTCTTAATTTTAATTGTAAATATTATCCTGTATATGTAGTGACGCAGTTATTGTACCTAAATATATAGTACTTAATTTGTAAGTGGTAAGCCATGTTTTCCACGTGTACAATGGTACCATGTTTTTTGTGTACATATGGTTTTACGGAAATTGGGATAGTTTAATATGCATTTCAATTATGTAACATTCATATCGAGAGGTCATAAACCTCTGTACATTGTATTATATATAGTATATTAAGTAGATGCAGATTACTCATTTAGTAAAGTGAAATGTAATGAATAGTAAAATAATATTGTCTAAGCATTAGTTCAGTTCAGTGAGTCCATTACGGAGCTTTCTTCTACTTAACTTTTCAACTATTATAACAGATTCCTTGCTAATAAGATTCAGTACTACCGTTTTTCAAGATACAGTTCAGTGGTACTAAAAGTACCGTGGCTGCGTGTATACTTTATATGACTATATGTTGGGATACTTGGTAACGACTACCAATTAGGTAGTACTTACTATTTTCCAAATAGGACAAGGTAACAAAGGTACTTAATATTGTACTATAATAATATTAGTAGCTTACTCCATTCTCGAGAATTATATTATTTATTTATATTTAGAAAGCATCTTACATAAAACTACAATTAAACTAAGGAAGGAAGTTAGTCTTCTTGATACTTATACTAGACTAGTAATAGTAAAAGCAGGGCCCATTAAAATAAATGTTTCGGTAGAAGAGGAAGCGGAAATAAAATCATTATTGACTTTTTCTCAGTAAAATTGTTTAAGTTGTCCGTTACATTCAAAATGTACATGAGATATTAATATTTATATTTACAGAATATTTCTACACTATACTTTATAAAATTAAGTTTTTTCTCAAGGCCTTTTCCAATGTAATTTCTGGTAGTAATGTAAAGGCAAGTTATATTGAGTCAAAAGCATACTTATGTTACTTAACTAACAATATACGAAATAGTACAGTGGGTGAAAGCTTTTCTTGTAATGAAGGAAATTTGATAAGAGATGACGTTAAGTATTACAGGGGGTATTACAGCATGCTCAGAATCATAAAACCTATTTTGCATTTTCTTTGACGTTGCAAATGTAACTCTTATCTAACTATTCCGTCAAAAAAATAAATATCTTAAATGCATGGTTTGGGTATGCATGGGAAATTCTGTTTTTGTAAAAGAGAATAATCCTTGGCATCTCGACATAAAATCCCATTTGGGAAAATAGCTTATTCAAATAGCATATTTCAAATATCATGGTACTACTAATGGAACTTAAAACTACAATCATAGATCATAGCTACACTCTCTACGTCTATTCTCTGCATGAATTTATATTTGAGTATCCATGAAAGAGCTTATGCCTAACGTGGTGTAGGCTAGTAAGGAGATCTGAGATAAGATAAATCAAGTTGCGAGACGACATACATGTTTCAAGCCAAGCCGAATCGAGATGCTAAATAATTTGGCAAGATAAGCATCAAAGAAAATATTTGCACACATGTTTAGGCGTATTTGGTAGTTTTAGACTGGGAAATAAATAGTTTCTGCTACTTCTAGTCTAGTGCATTCAATTATTAATTTACCCTTTCAAGATAGTTGTAAATCAACAATTTAACTTGAGACAAATATTTTTGGAACGAGTTTCACTCATTCGCAGTCGTCTCGATCCCATCTCATGTACATATAGGGTAGAGTATGTAACACACGTAATCTCCAAGTTTAATACATTATAATCTGAAATTGCATTTCTTGCTCCATACAAGGTTGAGGTTGAGTTTTAAATTAAAATCTCATTGATAAATGTCAATCCCAACTCAGCATGCACTTCCGTAGATATTCTACTTGTATTGCATTACTATACCTACCCGTAGAACCACAGTTTAGAATGGTATTAAAAGACTGACTAGACAAAATACAAGGTCAAGTCTGTGGCTACAAGAACATTAAGCTCGCTGGTTTATTTTAACAGTATAAAAGTAGTTTTAGTACCTGAAAGCTAAAATTCAATAAAATCGACATTGCCGTCATAGGATTTTAACGTGAAAGTTGTTTCCGACGAATTTCAGTTGTCGTTTAACTTGTAATTCCAAGATCCTACTTCGCACTTTAATTTGATTGCAGTGTGTGGTATTGTAGTAGTGGAAGGTGATCTAGAATTTCCTGCCCACGTTCGTCTCGTTTCAAGGTTAGCTTCGTTGTATTTGATTTTCTGTACAAAGAACCACATCGTTAAATACTGCAGAGAAGCAATCAAAAGACGCGTTTACTGTGTACTTTGGTTCCAACACAATTGTAAACAAATTCGGGTAGAATTCGTGATTGAAGTTTACTCTTTCTCGGATGCACTGGAATTGTAATAAGTAGTAGCACAGTTTTATGTGCCACAGTTAAATTACATCTAGGAACGAAACATGTTACAATTTACAAATTGCAACCCACAATACCTATATACACAATATATGTATATAGTAATTGTAAGTGCATGAAGTACCTAGCAGGAATCAAGTTGTTTTATCACTTCGATTCTTGTTTATGTTCTAATAAAAATCAGGCAACGTATTTAATTATTCATGACCTTCTTTGTTTTCTGGAACATATTACATTTCACTTTCACTCTAGATCCGATACATCCTTCGCTTGAAGGTCAGTAAGTAAAAGTACTATAGTATGGTACACCAGTTTTAAAGCATCTCAATTTATAACATATACATTCGCTTTCTCTTGTCATAATATATAACCACCATATGCAACTTTCACCTGTTACACTTTTACTTAACAATTTCTACCGATTGCTTTTGTTGCCTTTCTAACATGACGAAGCTCAGTTAGTGAACAAATAGAAATTATTTGGTAATGTGGTCAACTATTATTATCAATCAAATTCTTCCGAAGAATTTAACTGTTTGTACATATTATATTCCCCACTTAATTATGGAAGGGGGTAATATTGAATATTTATATTACGCCAAGAAGGTTCTAAATGTATTTGTTATATTAACTATAATGAAAATTTGATTGTGAATTCAGGTGCATTAAAATTGGCGTGACATACTGTATTTTGTGATGCGTTAACCTAGCCAGCAATAACAGTCAACTCTTAGCAATTAAAAACAGAATGTCTTTACTAACTGTTCTACAGAAGAAATATAATAAAAACCCATCACTCCAGGAATTTAAATTTCAAACCTGAAATTGTAAGGTGTAATTGGGCAGAAATATCTATAGGTACCTCATCTGTTATAAAGTCACTAAAATGCACTATGGGATTCTTTATTGTTTTATGTTTTCAAATATAATTTGATTTGATATTTTATAAAATTATCAAAGATGGAGTGTAGTTGTTGAATTTCAGAGATGGTATGTACTGAGGTAAGCAGAAATTCCAAGTTTATGCAAGTATATTGCAGTGGTAGGTATATCTGCAAGTCTCTAGCTTCTGCTTTTGAGATAGAGCCATTTTGACTGTAGATTAGCAGTGCAAAGTGGAATTTACATTACTGTACAAAGATGAACATTCTAAGGAATTCGAGATTAAATAGATAATAAAACAAGAAGTTTCCAATTTGTAACGGTAAAAGCATAGTAGCATTGACCTCTCATTCCTCTCACTTTCACTTATATGTATGACCTTAGTTTAAAGTCATGTATTCTTTAATTAATCCTTGAATTGTTTTGAACATCGTTAAATTACACATTTCCCGAACTTTTTCTTTGATCTTATACGTAAAGACATAATATGCCTCCTGCTTTTGTAGCATGAAGATAGAAAGGTGCTGACGAAAACTGTTTGTAGGACATGTTTCTATGCATAATCTTTACCGGATAGGTGATGCGGAAATATTTAGTCTGCATATCTTACGGGCATAACTTTGCTGACACCTTCAACTTTGTGTTACATGAGTTGAAGGACTGCTTCACCAAATAGTGAGTGTATCGAGGGAAAATTTGGAGAAAGTTTTTGTATTTTTCCCCGCACGTAAGTCTCCTTACTCCTTGCGTTATATGTAAATAGTAAAAGCGAGTTTAATTTAGCATTTACAAATATTTAATAAAGTTGGTCAACATTCCTACGCATTTTGCAGATATACTATTCTACTAAGTGGGTACTTACTATCTTGTAGACATATTGGTTGGAAATACGTACAGGTCCACATTAAACGTTATGCTCTTAATGTCTTAGTATTTAATTTGATGGAGCGTTGTTAATTGCCTGTCTTATCCACATCGGCGATTGCAGATGTCAAGACCGACAAGTCTTAGTAGCAATAGCAAATGCACGATTCTAATTGTAAGTAAGATTCCTAAAAGTCGCTGTTGGCTTGTGAAATCTACACTAGCGAAATAACACTTAGACGCTAATGAAATGCTGAGGAGTAGATTGAAACCACGAATAAAAGGTAAACGTGCCAATGTACTAAGTAGGTATAAATATTTCATAAGTTTACTTAACCTGAAAACTTAGAGACGACACATTTCGTAAACAACTTGAGGCGATAGATAAGACGGATGGCAAAGTAGCAACTACCCACGTGTAATGGATCTCTAATGGCACTGCCTCTACTAATATGGTGCATACTACTGAATTTTGTTAACTAACCGAGTCTGCACTGCATCGTTGAGAATCAGTCGAGCTACCTACGCATATCATGTTTTTAGTGCTTGTGAATTATTAAATACAGTATGATTCAGATTTTAGCAAACTCCTTAAACACTTCTACTTTTTCCATTACTTACAATGAAAATGTTAAATAATTTCCAGACACCTCTACTCCATCGTATAGGCAAAAATCCTACCAATTTTACAATTATGGAAGTTAGGAAATTAATAATATCTGGTACAGTTTGGATACCTACTTGATATTTAATGATATTTAAGGTATAATTGCGCCTGTAAATGGCCCCTAACATTATTTACTATCTTGTGTTTCCCGAATTTACAAGAGAAAGTTATTTTCTCCGTGAAAATAAGCGATGATATAATAATGCAGATGATTTCTGATATTTGAATCGCACTGTACTTATTACATCAAAGAGAGATATTCCGTATTCAATTCAAAGTCTTGACTAAAAGTAAAAGTTACGCATAGATTGACAATGTCGAAACTAAAAGTGTCAGCACAATATTGAAAAATGAAATGAAGCGTAGTGCATACATACATCCCATGTACTTAGTGAAATTGATGTTTTCTTTACATTTTTTCTTTCCATGTTCTACTTTGTATATCTTTGACGGGATGTCGGATCAGATGTCTCGCTATCCACTGGCCTTTGCGATGTCAAATAACAATGCAGAAAGCCCGTGGAGTTATCCTGTGCATTTGGGTATGGGCTTGTATAGTGACACTTCCGTGGGCTATTTTCTTTGAGTTAGTGGCAGCGGACGAGAAGCATCCGGACATAGATTTCTGTATTGAAGTATGGCCAAAAGGATTGGACGGCTCCCTTTACTTTATCCTGGGCAACATGGTTCTCTGCTATTTACTCCCATTAGGAATCATTACAGCGTGCTACATTCTCATTTATCTGAGAGTGTGGCGTCGTCACGTTCCGTCTGACTCTCACCTGTCAAGGATCGAATTAATACATCAAAGAGCCAAAGTAGGAGTACTCAAGATGTTAATTGTCGTCGTCCTTGTATTCGTTCTCAGCTGGCTGCCACTGTACTACATTTTCACCAGAGTTAAACTCCTTGGTAGCCACTTCTCGAAATACGAGAGCGAGGTAATTTCACTTGCCCTTCCCATTGCCCAATGGCTTGGGGCTTCCAATTCCTGCATCAACCCAATTATCTATGCTTTCCTTAACGTAAAATTCAGACGAGCTTTTTACACACTCATCAGCGGACACAAATGGAGAAGAACTCCGACTCCTCACTACCAGAAGCCACATTTGACACTCAAGAAATGCGTCTGCCGCTCCCATACTTCCGTATCCGTTTACAATGTCACAGAAGTTTGAAAAAGAACCAATTATAGCAATGTACTAATCTATATGTTACATGACACTGTCTTTATCGTACCCAGAAACATTCTTTCCGGATGCCCTACTAATAAAAGCTTAGGAATGCTGTGCAAGTGATTTTTCTACAAGGTGGGTAATGTTGAATGATCGCAGATTGTCAAACAAGTTTGGGCTCAAAATGAATGTAGTATTTGTGAAAGTTCTAAAAGGTGTTTCTGTAAAAAATGGGAAAGTAAATTATTCGATATATAAAGTTCTTTCACTCGATGTGCTATTGAGCGAAAGTGCTTTATTATATGTATGTACTTAGTTGGATTGAAAGAAATTATTAAAAGCGAAAGCGGGTGAAAGTTTCTGTCAGAAGATAATTCATTCCCCCTGTATTCTTGGCATAAGAAAACTTATGTAACTTGCCAATAATTAATTTACTAAAATAATTCAATGGCATAATTTTTCCCCTGAAATCCTTACAGACGGTAATTGTTTAAAAATACAGAGAAGTTCCTTCTTATTTTTATCCGTGTATAAACAATTAAAAAAACACTCTTTAGTAAAGCTTTGAAAAACTAATAAAAATGCCAATTGTGGACTCAATGTGCAAGCTTTTTATGGTTGAGATGTCGTCATTGTGTTCGTGGAATATGGCAATGTGCCATAATTGTATAACAATATAAGTAATGGAAGTTTTTTTATAAATATATAATCAAATATAATGTATGTTTACAATAAATTGAATGTTACATTCTTGTATGGATAAATAATTTTAATTAGTAATTGTTGCAATTAACAAATTACTTAATGCCTACTCGTATAAGGAAGGAGACACTTTAATTAGGAAAGTTCTGCTTGAAATGACACTTTGAAGTCTGAAGAGAAAAGGAGCTCTAGGAGTCTAGGAATACGAATGGATATAAATATCGATAATTTAATTACTTAAATGAAACGTGTAACTTATAAGTATATGTACATATATCTATGATGGTGCTTAGACTTTACTTCCTATTTACATACTTTATCTACGGACCATTCGTTTACGAAAAGATGCATATATTTGCATGCATATTGATAGTAGATATAGAGTATTAGTGTATAAGTAATCCGTGTGTTTATAATACCAATGTCAGTTTGTCTAATATAACTCCGCACATCAGTCCAATTACCTTATTTGCACATTTAATTTGTTAATTAGTTCGCACAAATAAGAACACCCATAATTTAACATTCGCCCATAAGTTTTAACCCAATGCGCAGTTTAAAGTCTAGATAATATGTAACTGCATATTGTGACATGGCTGCTGAAGAAGGACCTGAAATATTTCTAAAAATTTTTATCTACAAGTAAATAAATTAGCATGGTAAGTACTATTTTTGTCGCTGTTAAATGTAATTAAGTTAAATAAGATTATACTTTGAAGTCTAGTACTACTGTTATAAATGTATGTAATAATATGGTAATAGCAACAATATTTTAGCACCAAAATCACAATGGTGACTTTTATACTATTGATTACGGAATAGTATTTAATTACTGTCAAGTATGAGGATGAGCTAACAACAAGAAAGTTGTCCGTTTTGCTTTCTCTTTCTCTTATTCTATTATAGGAATGATTAGGATTAGGGAGAAATTAATTTGCTTCCTAATGAATTCACTCCTGCTTAAGAAGTTCATGAATTTAGTAGCTACACCACTATTCCCACGAAAATGTTAAGGAGAATTATAACCCTTTGTATTCTACATGCAATGTTATGTTCATGTCTGTCATACAGACAAATTACAAATTATACATAATATACAAATTAACGTGTACTGTCAAATGTGTAAACTTTAACAGTATAGCTAACTCAATTAACACAACGGAAGTAGGTAGCACTTTCATTTCCATCAAACAATTATCTAATCTGCACAGTCTACCAAGTTAAATATTTACATTTGACATCAGGGAGAGAGAAAGTATTCAACCCTGTATTAATTATCATCTCATTAAAATCTCTAAATTGTTAAATTACAGAATGAGCTAACGCAGGCTGCATCATGGAAGTTTAGTCACACAGGAATCACAGCCTGGAGAACTTTCAGCCTTACACCGGCCCATTTTAAATACTTTCTAAGCTACATCTCTAAAATCTCTTAATAACCTGTGTACATTCTACACAGATTATTTGTATGCAAAATATTATTTATAATGTAGCTAATCAGATATACATGAAATTGTAAAATACGTTGGGCTACGAAGTATTGAGGCTGAAGGTCACTCCTGGCTGAAGAATATGTTCCCCATTCTATTATCCTAATTTTCGTTGTCATTGCAAGTAACCGCATGTATATAACTGCTTTCACTATAATATAACATAAATAATTAACAGATAATATCTTATGTCGAGATAGATTCTCAAGATGTACTTACAATTACTCTTTAACAGTGTCCAGTGTCCAGCTCATAATAATACAATGTTGAGGACTAAACAAGGTATAAATTGTATGCTTACCTATATACATAATTGTTTTAAGATCTTAATGTATTTGTGTTAAATACGTACTAAGTATCTGTACTGTTTTTTGTCAAAATAAATATCATCTACTGTCATCTACTGACTCCTATTTCAAAATAACATAACTAAGTATGCAACTTTAATTGCTGTTAATCTTGGTAAAAGTAAATAAATGTTATAATTACGTGTGTATTTGAAATTGTTAGCAAGTGAATGGAAAATATACTTATGTAGCATGTATAACTGTAAATACAGTTACATTACAACAACATATACGTATTGAGGTTCGAAAATTATCAGATCTATTATTGTTAGCATGTAAATTGTATTTGTTTAAAATATGTCAATAAATTCTTTTAAATGTTCTCGCAAAGCATGTCTGTCTCATTATTTTTGGTACTATTTAGGATCCCTTTGCAACAATCAAGCTGCACATAGCAGATTTCAGCTGAACCATTGCATTGTTGGTACGTCAGCAACTGTTAGCTAGCAATGCAAAACATAGTACTGCCCAAGGAGCTTGAGCATAATAGGGTATCCTGGCGTGGCATTATATAACGGCAACTTTAACAGAGGAGTTATGGTACATAAGTGTATGCATTCGATAGTGCACACACTTATGTACTAAAAAGCAAAATTGGGGTACTTATGAAACTCCTCTATTGACAGCCGAAATACAAATAAAAATGATTGCTCAATTTTTATAAGTACACTGTAGAGAAATATAAAATATTATGAAACGTAACATGCAATGTAATTGGAATGAATTATTAGCAATGCAATGGCTTGTTTACATTTCCGGATATTGAATTCGAACAAGAGTTACATAAGTCGAATGCTAAACATCAAACTAAATATCTCCAAAGCAGTTACATACATAAAAATGCGAACAACTTATTTCGCTGAATTGAGCAAACTCAAGCGAGATATGACCGAAAAAGCATAGATTACCTAAGCATATCGCCCGTATTGCCTATATTTTGCCGATTGCGGATTTTTCTATGAATTATAAGAAGGGTTATCAAATTGGTTACCAAATCGAATAACAAGAATTTCATTTCCTGCCATCTCTTTTACTCAAGAGCAAAATATTTGCTTAAGGACCTTAGGCTACTGCATATTCCGACTACACGACAAGATACTACAATATATATACCTTTGTACTATTACTATTACATGTTTATAACAATACCTACTACTAATATAGCAATCCGACATCATAAGTAGAAATATGAAATATTATTAATAACAATAACTTACATGAAGATAAAAACGGTTTATTAAAAGCAATGCAATTCATGTTAAAAGAAATGTCAACCCAAACTCAATAGAAATACTTCGATGGAATATGTCTATATTGCCCCGTCAATTGCTCAATGCTACCTGTAATGTATGATGTATATGTGGTATACTAAATATCACAATGTTCAATGTTATATGAATGCATAAGAATTTATACAACATACATTGATGACTGAAATTAAATTTTTTCTTTTCGAATCGAATCTAAATAGAAAACTTCCTACTTAGTAGCTCGCATAAGTTATCATAGGTTAGGTATACAGTATAAAGCACGGAACAACATTACCATCCTCAACTGACACAATTTTTGTTGTGAATTTAATTTCGGGAGATATAAGTGGTACCGTACCTATAGCCTATAAGAATGTAGATAAATAGATGCGCCATATATTTATGTATTGGTAGTGTCTAGAGTTCTTAGCTCGAGGGTTTCGAGATCAGCAAACTTCATGCGTATCAAGCTTTGTGTAAATTCTATCAGTTTGCAAAATAGACGAAGAGCACAATAATGAAGCCGAATAGCTTTCTTTGCTATGACTTCTGAAAGAGTTGATCTACGTCATTGAAATCCTGACAAAATTGAGCTTTATACCATATAAGTATATTGAGCTACCACTACTCGAAGGGAAAATCCTAAATTGTCAATTAGTGTATAGCCATATAGTTAAATGTGCAATGGGCACGAAGCAAAAGCCAAATCTGTTAGCATTATAACATTCAGCATATTATAGGACCTATTTAGATTCACTTTCATCGTTCGTTCACTTGGGCAATAATTACATTCGGATTAAAAGGAGCAGACAGTATTAACAAGAAGTTTCTAAAGGAGAAGATTTACTTTTATAGCAGTGAGGAAAAATAAGTGATGCTATTTTAATTTGTGAAGTTGTCAAGCCATATAAATGGTACTCCTTTTTAAGGTTGCAGTGCGTCTACTTTCAATGCCAGGAGTCAGGAGTGAAAGGGTTAAAAGCAAAAAAAACTATTTTGCAATGCTGTACTGTTCGTGTGCCAGACTACCAAACTCATTCGATGTTATGGATATAATTGTATAGAGAGTACCGTTAACTTGGTGCGTGAATCTTTGCGACATTTAATGAACTCAACTGATTGCAATAGTTTGGCTTCTTCAAGAAGTCCAATTTAGAATTAATGATACTAATAAGTACTAGTAAGAAACTTTTTTTTTACAAAAGAACACACTAGACTTGTAAGTTTGTAATTGTAATGCCTCGATACAATATTCACAACACCAATTCCATTATTGCTAAATACTAATTGACTTTTACCATAAAAGTTGCCTTTTCCACTTCAAAAAGATTTGTGGTGTAACCTTTGTAGTACAAGTTTGCTTGCATGCTTACTTTGCTTTGTAAAGCTATTCCAATTTTGCCATTATTGTTACACATAATGAGGTCTTTATACAATAAAAATATAAAATATACACCGACGCAGCTCTTATTCACTATATTACAAGTAAGCTAGAGCTTAAACTACTACTAGAGCTAGTAAACTAGCTCTAGCACAAGTAGTACAGTAAAACTATGTGACATTGACATTTATGGAAAAAAGGCAATTCGATATACTTAGAATATTTTAAGGTGAATTCCAAAGTGTAAAATTGCCGAGAAAATTGTAAAGTAGGAGGGAGGAACAAAGAAACCTGTACAAGAATTGTGTAATAGCACTTTATGGGACTGTTTTTATTCAACAAGCGCATAGGATGTACATGTGTAATACAGAGTGGCACAAAAATATGTTTGTGTTTGAAAATATGCGAAATATACCTGGGTATGCTGGATTTACTGTGTATGTACTTATAATACTGTACTGTCAAAAAGTAGTAAAATGTATAGTAAAAGAATATACGTAAGCTTTCCCCTAATTTTACCATACGAACAAATTATATGGGGAAAGTATAAAATTCTAAGAGAAAGTTTGTTGTATTAAATTGTCGTGGAGTGCAGTGAAGTATTCTTATTTAATGTTTAGTCATTTTACTAATATTTGCAGTCGGTATTTAGGATTTTAGTATTTATATTACTATTTTCGTACTTTTTATAAGGGATAGGGCAATAATATGGGCGAAAAGAGACAATTCATTCGTTCACATATTATTATTCTTGTCACACTGTATAACTATAAAGGATTTACACTTGGATTCTCTAATAATGGAAGATTTGCTCATTATAGTAATGACGTGCTTCTATTAGGAAATTCTTGGAATCCCAGTTATTTGAGTTCACCTAAATGAGATGTATAAGCAAGCATGCTTCGCCGTTACAACCTTAGAAGTTTTGTCTGGGGTTTAAACTTTTTAATTCATTACTACTTGTGTGTTACAAGCAGTAATGAACTGTACAAAGTTTAATGCTCAGATTCATTAGTGTCCAAAACTGGATATTACTAGTATTACTGATATGAAGAATAAACCGTGGTAAACGGTGTAGAAAAGGAGCTTGTGCCTTCAAGATTTAAATTGAATTGCATTTTGTTGCAATTCAATTCCCATGAAAGCTTAAGGTTTCCCAGGTCTGGGGTAAATTGATAGTTGTATTACTAATATTAAAGGCTGTCCAACAATACCTCAATTGCATATGTGCAGTTTCAAAACTTTTTAGCCATGGCCATATCTTTTAGTGCCCTTTGGTGAATCTGTTATAATGTACAGTTGCATTCTTGAGAACGTAAGCTTTCCTTTGGTACCTCATTTGCCATTGCCTCTAGGTCATGCAGAAAAGAAGTTGATATGAAACTGTGTTTGCGTTATCGTGTAACTGGAGCGACACGTGGACAGACACAGCATTCATATAAAGGAGACAAGTTCCTTATTAAGGACCTTTTGCCGTAATAAAATATGGCTTATATTTAATGGCACCATATAAAAACTTACTTTGCCATAATTTTGTAGACTTATAAGTTATGGTAAAATACGTTTAAAAAATTATGGCAAAGTAAGTTTTTATATGGTGCCATTAAATATAAGCCATAAAATATTATGTAGTGTTACCTATGTATTTATTATGTGTTTTATACTTAAGGGTACATTCTTTTACGTTTTAATGAGAGCATTACTACTATTAAAAAGAAAACTTCTTAAAACGTAAATCTTAGAACAATTACTCTGCGAATAAGAACACTGGAACGTATAAGTTTGAGGAGCGAAAGCACATGCAGGCTTACTAAGAACTACTATGAAAGGACATTTGATTTTATTGTATGTAAATGATGACTATGGCATGTTATCCGAAACTTATTTTTTGTATACTTGATTTCGTTTCTGCATTCTGGGAAAGGCAAACTCGGTATTTCAATAAACTCTTGGAATTAAATAAACAGGACGGAATTCCAATCCTGAAAGTGAAGTGAAAGCCTCAGGCTTACATAGGTATACCCTTATGGATATTTCAATCGTTTGATTTTCCACCATACAGAACATGATACTAAAACGTATTATTTGTATTTCCTAAGGTGGTTTAGTGTATGGCCACTTTAATGGAATATGTGGGATATAAGGAATCATCATTTTTACCGCATTTTTCGCTTATATTTATTGGGAAATATATAAATATTGGTCTTTGATTTCTATGAGTACGTTAATGCAAACTTCCTGTTGCTTTCACATTCCAATTTGCTTGCAGCATGGTAATCTACAAATAAATAAGCAAAGGGGAAAATTGCTTACATTTATCTAGGTGAAAATTTTCAAGCCATCACTATACGCACTTTTCTTCGCCTTACTTCAAGGAATATTCACATTTAATACCTATTACATAGACCAATTTACCATACGGATAATGTAGTAATCTGTTGATCATTTTGCTGGAACATCAAATTATCGTCTACAGAAAACATGTCTGTAAGGCACCTTTTTAATCATTTTTGCTGCTGTATCCGTTTACTCAATCCCTCACAGATTCAGAGACATTATTATATTTCGGTGCAATCTAATCTGAACACATAACTTTTTCATTTTCCGACACATAATAAGCTATTTCGCTTTATACGAGGCTACCATAGAAGAATCCTTGTTGGAATTGTATGGATCATTTTACATCATTACGGCCTACAGAAATACGATACTCTATTGTAAAGAATACCTTTTGATGGAATATCCAGTTTATTTGCCTAATGATACATTATAATACTTGCATATATGTATTTCGCTGTCACAAAATTTTTATTTGTGAGAATACATCAATTTGTAAAGAAAAACCTTTTGTTAAATGAAATATTCACCTTGTACATCAATTTGGACGAAAAGAACTTTGAAAAGTAAAATGTATTTCGCCGAAGTCAAAACGTTCATAATAAATAGTAATAAACTTCAAATTTGTATGTAATTTAGTTTAGTTCTGGAGTGAAGACACATTCATTTCACAAGTTTTATGTACCCACTAAATATATATACTGCAATTTACATTAGTAGTTTAAGTATGCGTTCCTCCATGGAAGTTTAGCCTAAAGAAAACAAGCACGTTGTACATAGCTTCAAATTACGAACAGTTAATTTTATGTGTATTACAATATAGAATGAGTTTATATTATGTCATAAATAGTGAAATTAAAAAATGAGGCTGTAACATTCGTTGAGCTATGAAGTACTTATAGATTTTGATTGCTTCTTGGCTGAACTGCTCGACTAGCCAAACTCTGAAGGAAATATGCCAAGCACATCATGCACTACACTACAATGTTATTCGAGCGTATGTACTGAAAATATGTCGACAAAATAATGATTCAAAAACTTCTCGAAAATTAAACCCAAAACAAAATTAAAAAATCATTAATTTTAAAAAATGTATTTTATACGCTTACATTGTTTACACCATAACTTTACGTATTTACCTACCATCACTTTACAAAGATACGCATATTAAGCATTACTAATTGTAAGTACTTTATGCAATGGACGCCCACATTAGTTCAGTAATTTAATTTAGACTTTTAAAGCAAAGAAGAATATTTATCTCATCAACATTGTGATGTGGACATAGATATATATAGTAAGTAATAATTAAAGTGCAGTGCCATTATGAAGTAAAAATGTTGTTAGAGAGCTACGAAACATTGTTTACTAAGAAAATACCTGAGTGCTATTTGAGAAATCCCTGTAGTAAGTAGGTATACAATGTTGATATGTAATTATAGTGTGCATATGAGTGCTCTATTCGCTGAATATGAGGAAGTAGACAGTAGTTAGAAATAGTTTACATCGCATAACTATGTCAGATCAACAAACAGTTTGTATATGTCAATGTATGTAATTTAGAGAAAGTTCATAACTACTATCTACATTTTAACATTTAACTTTTACTAACAACTCAGACATTTGGGCACAGATGATGCAATTCCACCTGCCCCAAAATATTTAATGCACATTTTGGCTAAAAGCTTTGTATGTTACGTTATTCGCTGAAAAGGTTTCCTTCGGGAAACCAACAAAAACGTGCTACATCCACAACTCCCAGCTACAACCTTTTCCTTCTCTCCAAAAATAACATCATGTTGCTTCTAGATACTACAAAGGCCACGAAAAGCTTTTACATATAATAATGCATTGCATAAATGCGTACTTACAATAGTAGGTATGTATGTAATGCACATACTTGTCCATTAAGTCACGGTATTTACCAAGTTAGTTAGTTCCCCAGAGAAATGGCAAAATTGTAATACATACAGATAGTGCATGCTGCGGAGTAAAATAAAATATATTATTCAGGAGATTCATAAAAGTTTACTAAGGAAATGCAGATATTCTGCCAGATTACACATAAACTCAGATAGGCTTATTTTTATGGCAAATTATATTTTGACAGAATTGTTATGGTGTAAAAAACAATTAATATAGAATTCTGAAATAACCCTGGGGTTCCTTTCAAAATCTCAATTTCAAAATCGTAATGATTTAATTGAGGAACACGGAGAAGAAATATTAATATCAAAAATGTAATTCGAGACCTAATTCCTATAAACAACAATGTCAAAAGGTTTTGTTTGTCATGTTTATATGTATCTAGTACTATTTTAAAACTAGCTTAATTGTTTTGTATACAATTTATAGACATTGAGTTACCCAATAACTCTAATAAGTGTAAAAGAGAACTGCAAAAATGGAATTGTCATTTGTTTTTGATAGTTTGCTCAGGTCTGCACCAACTGTTGAGCTTTAAATGTAAGGTAAACAAGTCGTCACATACAGAAGTACATCCGCAAGTCGACAATAATGTCCAGATAGACATTACACATTATTTTAGGTGCATTCGAGTTGGAAATCGGAACAGAACTATGGGACAATTTGTTATGTAAAATTGTCACTGTGGGATTTGGCTATAAAAGTTTTTTATTTTCTACGACAACCCAAAATCTTTCAGCAGAAGTCTACAGAAAATCTGTGATACTAGAGCAATTACTATTTTACGTGATTCTGCCAAGTCAACCCGTTTTATACAACAACGACATAAGGAAGAGGGAGGGAGATGAACTGAAACTGACATGTGTAAGCCACAGTACTATATTCCTCTAAATCTACATTTAAGTTGCTGGATATATTTTTTGTATAATATACAGGGTTCGGAAACATTCTTGAGCCAAGATACTTGAAGCCTTTCATCATACTCATATGATCATGACTAATTATGACCCCTGATTTCCTTGGATATTTTTAAAATGGGGAATAGAATTATCTTCTGTATTGTACAATAAAAAAATTTTGACTTAATTTTTGAAAAATTTGCTTAATTCGTTCTTCTTTAAAATTTCTGATAATTAAAAGGGGAAATGTCCGAATTTTTCTATGAAAATATTTATTTAAGTCATTGGGAGCTATGCAGTAGTCTTTCGAAGACGTATTTCCGCAACCTGGCTATAATTAAGTTACCTATGTATGTACTTATATAGTTGGCTAACTATAAAAGACATACAAAAGTCATAAAGGAGTATCAAAAATGAAGATAGGAAACAAGTTTGTTTGAAATAGAGTTTCTTTCTGCCGACTGTGGACATAAATAGAGATTGTCAAGTTGGCGAAACTTGATTTGCTCCTCGTAAGTGCGTGAACTGTAACTATGTGGGCATTTGCTTATGTGTACCTATTCAGAGTAAAAGTTTACTCTTGCTTCACTGAGACCTTTCACTCTATTGTTTGCACTACTTTCTCTGCCACATACTATTTACTATACAATAAATACTTTGCATTGGACTTGCATTGGGACTAAAGTAGAAAGTCTGTCTAGGTATATGTATGCAGTATAGTATCTGCTATTTTATTATTCAAACTCTGCGAGATAAAGGATATATGTGGCACACACTCATCCTGTGGGAAGTGGGATGGCGAATGGTGATGGGAATACCTAGTTGCTTCGGATTAGAATGGTTTTATCTTTATTTCGCTCCTTTGTTAAAGTTGAGTTTACTTTTGCACAAACCACAATATCTACTGGCATGTGGCATATTATGGGACGGAGCACACACAAACTGAGTAAACTATAAACTACAAATATATAGCATGCAGTGCAGTGTAGCGTGTATAATGCTCTCTATGCTATTTAAATACGTATATGCTATACCTTTATAAAGGTTATCCATTAGTCCTTAGCACTCATTCTAGATAAGTAAGCATATCAATGCCAATATTAGCGGATCAATGTTCATGATCATGGATCATGGAGTAGCTAGCTATCAATGACCTTATAAAATAGATTTATTTTCAGCTGAATGATTTAGCAAAATATTTATAACTTGTCACGTCAAGCTTTTTTCAATGTATATGTACCTAAGGCTGAATACTTTTGTCATTCGAAGGACAAGTCGAGTCTTAGAACTTTTTATCAGGAATTCTATGAATACGACTGTACCTCTGCATCCTAAACAAAAAATAAGTAGAAACAATGGACCCAGAAGCACAATACATCGCATGAAAAGAAACGTTAATTATTTGTAAAGGGGATTTAATCGATTTTTCAGTCATTAACTTTTCCCAAACTTTTCACGTAACCTCTTCTGAATTTTACGCAGAAAACATTCCCATCGTAAAGCCACCCTTAATTACAAATAGGTAATTTCCAGGCACATTATACATATTTTACTGTACTGATACTTTAAAAGTATAGGTGACGCAAGTAATTATGTTTATCTACCTTTACTGTATTTACTTAGGTACACACAAAGAAATGAAGGGTAAAGACAAGCAAAGCATAATACGAATTTAATTGTGATTTATAATTAAATATTTTAATGGCTGAAATAATACCTACTAGCTGTATTTAGTGATGTAATGGGTCTATGAACTCCATGCATACTAGGTACGAAGATAATTTCAGTAAGACACAAGATGAGAAGAAATTTTAATTTGTTCGTTCTAACTTGTATGCCTTTGAAATCACAGGGGCTAATAACAATCAAATCAAGGAAGTATTTGCGACTGCGAAAGCAATTTAATATGCCCTGATATTCTAATTAATTATTCTTGTAGTACAATGAACTCGGGTTTCGTAATTTGCAATATTATACAAAATCAAAATTATTTCAGTGAAAAAGCACTAAAAGTATTTATGTGTTTGCTGACATGTTTCAATAATGAATCTAACGTTTCTGCATCTCGATCAAATAGCCCAACATAATTAACAAAGGAAAGTAACAACCATTGCACAATATAAACCTGCATAGCATAACATAGTCAGAATCCAATAAATACTAAATGTTAGAATAATTCTATAGTATTTAGTATTTATATAAGTATTCATAATAAACTATTTCAATAGCTGTAACAAAGTTGCGAAACAAAACTGTCATAAAGTGCCTCGTAATTAATTTTACAGTTCTCCGGGGTATAGAGTAGTATCGTGACTGTCTCACATTGTCCCAGGATATAGAGTAGTGAATGTGTCTCACAGTGCCCCAGGGTAGAGTAGTGAATTTATGCTGGTATGCCATTATATTGTTGTACGCACACTAACTGTAAACCCATATTTCGTATGCCCACTCTCTACTAAATATAATGCCCAAATGGCCTTGCCCAGTCAACTCTCGAATGGACTTAGAAAATTTTTCGAAAATTTAGAGACAATAATTATAGCGACAAAAATGTTCAGAATGTCGAGATCGGTGTAAATCCGGCCTTACCTCACCAACTTCAAAAACATTTTGCAGGGGAAAATACTTGATCAAATTTCGTAGATTTCCCTATCATCCACATATATTTCAAATTGACCTAACTCATTGACTCGCTGACCGATTACCCCATCTTCTGATATGATCTGAGGCATACAGGAAGGTTCAACACAATATCTCTATCCGTTTTTGAGTTATACGGACAGACAGACACAACATTCCTATAAAGTTGTTTCACAACTTAATAAACGAGACTGCATACACCTGGGACCTGTACATAATAATAACTCTAAATTAGTTTTGCAGACATTACAACAAAGGTTAAAGCGGTGGAACAAAGTATAATTTGAGAATTTATATAATTTTATATAATGAGCTAATTAACATAATTATAAAACCCTAAGAAAGTCTGAAAGTTTTCATTCAATAATTAATTTGTTTTGCAAAATTAATAATTCCGTCCTTAACCTAGTCGTGACCTCATTATAAGGAATTGTAAAGATATTTTGGTATTGAAAACCCTATTTTCGTTAATTCTTTCCCACTTACTTACCTTGCCTAACTACAGACAAAAGCAAAGGGCAGAAGCAAAACTTCAAAGAGTCAATGTACCCGTGTTCTTTCTTTTGATGGATTCAGTTGTAAGTTTTACTTCGCTCCGTTGCATTAAATTTATTCGCAAATATTCATTAATTTATTAAATGCTCCAATTGAAGGTATATTTTATTAAGCATTAGTGCCTCATCAATAGCAAAGTTGTTTGTCCTCCTGGGATATACTATTTAGTTAGACTCAGACTAGGCATAATCATATCTTACTACGTACCTAAATTAAATTCCCTGACTGAGTCCAAGTTCCAAGTAGTTATAATTATAAAGAGACTCTCTGCTTTGTGACGGACGCTGTTTCCCTGAATAAATTATGTAGAAGTTTATATGAAAATAAATTCTTCATTTGTCTGTGTATATTTCATGTGTTCCTTTCCTGAGAACATTAATAAAGTATTCATTTACCTTGTCTTTAGCTACCCAACCCACAATAAAGTTCGTTTTCTTGGTACCTAAATTACTTAAACAATTAATTAGATACCTATAGTACCTTTGTTCTACTAGTAAACCACAGGCTACATGCTACTGTACTTAATTAGCATTCTATTTCAATCATATAGGCTTGTCTCTACAGTAATTTACAGTTTACACAATCATATTACATATATTACTACGACATGGGGTGAAGTTTCCTCAGAAAAGTTGCCTTGGCCATTTCATGCATGGCAAAAGTTGTAAAGCACCTTTTGAAGGGTGATACTTGATGAAAATGAGTGAATCTGAAATCTGAACTTGTAGATGGGTAAGTTTATTTGTAGTGTCAGTAGTATTGTAATGTCAATAATTTATAAATGTTCTACCTAACAAAGTGCTCTTACACCAAAGGAACTGAAGCCTCCTACATTACATAGGTATATCACATTTTCATTAACACAGGTATTCTACAATAGGAAACATACACAAAACACTAATGTATTAGCTAGAACTAGAGAATTAGCAAAACCAAGCGTGCGTTTATAATATGAAATGAGTTGTAATCTTCTAGGAAACAGTGAACCAGTAGAATTCACTCGTGCTAGAGATTATTAAAGTTTTACTGTGAAGTTTACACTCCGGCCCAGCCTCGCATTGACAAAATTCTCTTCAAAGTTTTACTTTTCAACAGAAGAACAAAATTACCCAGAAATTATGAAAGTGGGATTTCACCACATGTCAGTAACTTAATAATTAAATCCCGAATCCCTCACAATGAGCCTTAAATAATGCACACGATTATCAAATTTCATTTTATTTCTAAATACTTTATAGAAACTCATATATTTGACAATATGCTGAATTTGCATATTGTCAAAGGATCTCATATATTAAAGACTCATGTCAATCTGACCTTTAGTATGCACAGTTTACTCATAAATTATTTCTGAAGAGAAAACATATAGCATGGTCGCAATCTCGCATTGTACACCGCGACGTTAAATGATTGCGATTGTCACTTTCTGGTACATTGTCAGCCAATATCATTGTAACCCGAATTAATTTATACTCCGAAAGTAACTCCGAAACTATAGTTTATAAATCTGTAAGGAAAAAGCGGTGAAAAGTCTGTCTGGAAATATTTAAAAAGATCGGACCTCATTTATGACCTTCGAAGATCTTAGTCAAAGTCAATATTCTATCGGTAGGTACACAATGTGGAATAATTTGTTTTCTTTTTTTACATAAGATCACAATTTAATGCTTTCATTTTGGTAGCTAACTATAATTTCACACAATTATACATGTAGTTATTCAACAATAAGTGCTATTACTCGTATCTACCTATAGGCTTTGTTGGTGCACATATTATGTTCACAAAAATAAACACACGACTATGTGCAGTTTACTAATCCCTTTGGTATTGCTTATAAATGCATTTCTTGTATAATAGTCTCATGAATGCGTCGAACCACAGGAAAATAACGACATATTGGTAAATGGCAAGCGAATAAAATTGTGCTAGTTCACAAATTCTAGTCAAGTTCCCCACTCCATCGTATTTTATGCATGATATGAGCTGCATACATTAAAGGATATGGTTGAGTCATTTAGTAGAGAGGGGAATTAATTGCTGCATGCTAGAATAGATAAAACTGATGTTATATAAATCTTTTCCCGGTTTAAAACAAGAACTATCTGAATTTTATGTAATACGGTTCTTTACGTATGGTAAAATAAATAGCTGACTATACAAATAATATGTAATTGAAAACTTCAAATGTACATATAAGTATAGTCAAACACAGACTGCTTTAGTAATCTAATTCTTTTGTAAACTCAAGTGGGTTATTATTTGATATTATTAAATTCTCCACGCAAACCGAAATCCTAACCATACGAAATTGATTAGAGAAAACTTTAGCATTGTAGGTGACACTTGAAAATGTATAAAGTATCGTTATAAGTGTCGTATCCAGAGTACCCCCGGTCCCAGAGTATCATCTCGGTGATTTCTTTTATTTTTTTCAAATTATCAACTTAACTTATTGATACCTACTATGCGCAATTTTATCTGATTTGATAGAATTTACAATTTCTCAGTGATGTGTGTAACGTTGTGGCTATAATACTAAAATACATTATGTGTATTGTGTGGGAAAACCCTTGTTGACAGTGATTTTACTGTAAAATTAGACGAGCTTGGTGACTAACATGCCTTACATGGGATGCACCGATGAAAATTTGCCAGGAGAAACTTTGTGCCCAATACGCATCCATATACTGTACAACGCATAAGTATGTGTACAAGGCTCAAAAGGTACTCCTGTAAACATGCAGTACGTGACAAATGATGACAGGAGCAATGAATTGAATTTTCTGAATGTCTGGCTGGCTAATAAAATGTTTTCCCCTTTATTTGCGCAGAATAGGACATACGGAGACTTCAAGTGGTGACTTGACTTGATTTATGTATTGCGTATTACGCTACGCCTCGTGCTCTATTTTTGATGCCACAAATGATATGCAAATGCAATGCACCATGAATATTATTGTAGCACTCAACTACGTAATAAATATTTATGATTTTGCTAGAGTCACAAGTGAAAAGAGAAAGAAGGCTTTGATCCAGTTACTTATAGGTATAGTATACTTACATATATGTGCATACGGTATGAAAAGTCCATTCAAGTTGCATTCAATATTTACTCTACATATATAAATATTAAATTATAGGGGATAAAATAAACGAATTTGCCAATCCCACTTTTGCCAAATTGTTTATAAAGATTCCTACTGATTAAGAACTACTAGATGGAGATTATCTTGAGTTATAAAATGAACTCAATTGTAGAATATGGAGAATTTGCCCTCGTCTGTACATAGCAATGACAGGAGTACAGGAGAGGAGCCTAACAAATGCACATGCACAAACTTTCTCCACCTTTCCCCGTGTAAAATGCCATATATTTTCATACTCATAGCTTCCATTCATGTACGGAATTGTAAGAATTTAGTTTACGCTAGATAGCAAACATTATAATATGATTTGTATTACCAAGAAATGTATCAAACGAATTAAAATATTGACATTTGCTCTATTTTGTAATTTGAAATATGTAACAGGCATTATTTGATTAGGTTAAGAGGTTAACAAGGTCTTTTTACTGATGATGCTCTTGTGGGAACGTATGCCAATCGGTGTGTATATAATACTACTGTTGTAAAATCTCCATTTCAATTCCAACTTCAAACGAATTGGATTTTGGGATACACAGCCCAATTTTATTTCATCTTCTCAAATAACGTATCATTTATTCACGTGTTTCCTATTACTACATTCTTTACATAACCTCAGTAATATCTTGATATCTGATACACAGTCCATTTATCCACATTTACATTCGTATTTGTCTGTTTACCAGTATCTATTCTTTGAGTATGTATTTTATCACTCAAGTCAAACAGATTGGGAATAGGGAATATTTGTAAAACAGTCTTTCACAGATGTAAATCTGTTTTCAAATCTTTTATTGACGATTGTAGAGTGGTAATACATAGAGCAAATTATATTTACATGTTGGGTATCTATATTCGTATTGCTAAATACCTATTTAAACAAATAATACACGCATATCTCTAGAAATTATTCAATTGGAAAAGTAAACAAAGAACTGGCACTGAACTATTTGAAGCAGACAAAAAATATACACACGTATATATTTGTACATACTTACATGGCAATACGATCGATACGCTGCTGCTGTACCTATAGCAGTCGCATAATCCTAACATTTAATAGTACCTTAGAAAGATTTTCTGTACAATGCAATTTACAATTTCACGCTACAATAACTTCAAATATTCATTCCTGGAAATATATTAAGTATGTGCAGAGCAGAAATACATACAGATTTTTACCCATACTTATGGCTACTGGGTGAATCGGTAAACTGCACTGAACTACATGAAACGTGAATCCCTTCATGAATGTGAAAATACTGTTTAGCAACTTGTTTGCTATGTTTAGACACATTATTTCCATGTTACATGTATAAATATTTAAACACGTTCATCCCCAAGGTTAAAAAAATTCTGCAGGCGAGTTAAGTAGGTATTCTGTAAAATATTCTTTCTGCCTACACAATTTACACTTTCTATTTGCATTATGTAGTATACACGATCTCAGGAGTATTGTTATTCTGCATGGAAAAATCTCCGTTGTGGAGTAGAAGAAGCAAGAAGAACAATAACTAGGGATGACATAAGCTGGAAGAGAGATAGTTTGATTCAATTACTGATGGAACTTTAGGTATCTAAGGAAGAAGCAGTACTATGGGAAGAACTAAATGGAAATTGGTACCTATAGGTATACTTACCTTGTATAAAGTATAACCTACCAAATAGTGTTACTTAAGGCGAAGTTTTAAAAATTGTCTGACAATTTTTATTATCGCTAAAAATATACATTAAGTTGCTTTCTGTTGGATCGTATCAAGTCTACGATCTTGTCTTGTACCACGTAAGGATATAACTTTTTCCTTTTAATGGAGACCTACACTGCAGTAAAATCAGTTTATATATACACATTTACTATATGGTACAAACGAACTACGAAATTGCCGTAATAAGAATATAAAAATGATATACTGATTGTAATAAGTATATGGAAGTCGATCCTTAAGCAAACCAATTAGATTAACGAACTACAGTATAAAAATGATTTAGGAAATACTGTCGGTCGCTATTTCATGATTTACAAAGCAATTCATGTTACTTATAACCGTAGTAAAATCGCTTGTGATAATAAATGCCCTATTAAAGCGAAAGTATGTTTATGTAAAGTGATTTTATAAATAATAATTACAATACACATTATAGTGAATAACTTTTAGTTTTTAACTTTTTATTATTGTATTACATTATATAATGTATTGATGGTTCTTTTCACAAACTTTTTATCTGAAACCATAATACCACTCTTTACGAATTTACACTAATTAATAAGTGACATATTTTAATCTCTGTGGCCTGCTGGCCGAGTTGTACTTCTGCAAATTTTAAAAATAACTTCTTCAGTGAAACTTTTCTTTAACTTTCATTTACATCGCTTGGACCTTGTGGAAGACTTTCTCCAGGTTCGACTTCAGGGAGTTGTTCTAGGTCACTGTGGCTCAGCCGAACGTCCGAAGGCTTCCTAACTTGATTCATGAACTGGTGCAGTACAAATATAATGTAGACACGAACGGAAGTCCCTGCAAGAAAAACTAGCAAAAGAAACAGACCACCCCCAGAGAATATTGCAGTGAAACATATCAAAGTCATGACCCAAAGAATGATGTCCAAGAGAAAGTACATCCACAAAGACTTTCCTTTGTTTGACTAAAATGAACAGAAAAACATTTATATTACTTAGTTCCTGGAATTACTGTGAACAAATACGTAAATGAATAGGTAGCTAATTAGTAGTTTTAATTACCCCTAGCGAACTTCGGAATAGGAGAATATCAGAAAAAGCTTGAATCACATTGACTAAGATGAGAACAATTGAAAGACATACAAAAAATCCACCTGTAGAAGAAAACAAAGTTACACTGAATTCTACGAATAAATATCTAAAACCGTTATAATATCGTACTTCTTCATAGGCATATGATGGGGCGCGTATTATTTCTGTGAAAATTATGAAAATCTAGATTGAAATATTTTACTTACAATTTTATTGAAATTAAGAAAGTAAAAAATAACTTAATAATAGATATATATTATAATATTTAATATTTACATAATGTAAATATATTTACATAGAATGTGTTGTCAAACGACAGGTTTATATAAATCAAATACACAGGTGAGTAACACGAATAGAAAAATAAGCCTAGTTGTAATATTTCAATTATGTAATGAAAAGTAGGCAATGCAACATAATTGCATTGTATTTTCCCAATTAATTTCATTATTGCAATATTCTCTCTCATTTATTTTTAATTACTCGGTCCCATTTTGTCAATTAATTTCACTTAATGCACCAACTGCAACATATTTCATTCTGTTCAATTATTTCAGTATTTTTCATTCTATTTCAATTAAGTTTAATTATTGAAATATTTTCCATTGAAAATTATTAGGTATCATTTGGCAATTAATGTTCCAGTTAATGCACCAACTGCAACTATTTGTAATTGCTTCCTTTAACTAAACTTGTTTCAGTTTCTTTAGGAATACATGAAATTTTCTTTTATGTTTTATTTTCTCGTTTTGATTAGGTAACTAGTAATAATTATTATTACTTATTAATTACTAAACGTTACCTCTATTCCTTGTATGCAAAGTTTTAGTCCTGTCATCTGAATGCGTTATTCTTGTAAATATTAATTTCTCCGTTTGCGCAACATGGACTATGATACTGATTCCAGCCATAATGTAGAGAACGGATGATGTCTGAAAATCAAAAATGCAGTGCATGTCTGTAACAAGTAGTTATAACTTTCTCATCTCCAGCCAATTAGCAATTAACTCCAATATGTAGCGTTATTAACTCAAAAAACTTTTGGAAAAACAGCAATAAATAAATACTTACAATTCCTATCACGGAGCACAGACGCAAACATTTTCTTAAGGGCAACCCACACGTATACGAACAATTACTACAATCAGGAGCACCCACTCTTGCCATTACATAATTTCTTATTGCTTTCTCTACATTAAATTGAAAGGAAGTTTGTACTTAAAAAAGTAAGTAATCAAATCACACAGTCCAAAGATATATTTTGCTGTTATTAAAAGTTTTCCACTTCTATCTTTTTACAGTTTTAATCTACTTGAGATCTTTTGAAAGAGTAAATTTTAGGAAACTACGTATTCACGTCAAAATCTCTGTTAATACAGTAGTTCTGAAAAGTTATCCGAGGTTACGCAATTCACTGTACTATGTGGGAGTGAATAAATGTAATGTGGTCACTAGACTTAGGTACAGGATACAGGAATAACACCTAAATGTGCCTACGTTCTATTTTCTGTTTACAAGAAAGAAAACCAGGAGAAAGTAAGATGAAGTGAAATTGATTAGGAACTCAAATATTGATCACACGCTCAAAATATGCATTAGGTACATTCATACGTATGGAAAATGTATGCATGGTCTGACCTGCTCTGACCTGTGCAGCGTTGCTTACACTAATCGTAAGACGCATTACATTTATTAAAGGTGTGAGTCGAAGAAAACATCGGAATAATGTATTATAACTCTTATACCACTATATTATACAAACTATTACCAACTTTATATATTACATTGTATAAAAGAAGGCAAACTAACAATATATAGAAACGTATAGGAACGTATAGGAAGCATATAAACGCAAACAATAGCTTTATTAAAGGATTTATTCGAGAATATAAAGAAGAGAGCTAATAATACTAGAGTTTAAAGCGAAAGCGTGCTGGAAGCAATTTTCGCATGGAACACTGGAGAGGTACACAGTTGATTGCACCGCACCGTATAATATGAATGTGAGTAAAAGTCAGATTTCGCCTGACAAAGGCTATAAATATAAAGAAAGCGTTTATTGCTAAACTCACTCACAGAACAGTTATACAAAATGAAATGACCCGATTTGCTCTTTTGGACTTTTATACCTTATAAGTTATAAGGTACCAATAAATACAACATTAGCTTGTGTGCCTTTCTGTGTGAATGAAGCAGGTACATACTTACATTACATAACATATTGACGCTGACACTAGTGTTCATATTTGCATGAGTAAGTATGTACTATAACTACTTTATACTATACATAGGTAATAGGTATGAGGATATTTTTACTCAACTTATATAGTAGTATAGCGGCTGTTTACCGTAAACAGGTCGCCGCTGTCTTACTTTCTATACCGTAAATATGACCTACTTACTTGATATCATGCTGATTGTGCTAAAACTATTTTTAAACAACCAATTATTGAATGATTAATGGAAAAACATTTCAAAAACAGTTCTTTTGGACATTAAATGCAAATTAGCTTAGTAATCTGAATCATGATGCAAAAACAGTGCAAGATATATGGTTCCAATTACAGCGCAGGGAAAATAGGGGGAAAGTGGCATCATGTAAGAGATGCACAAAACTCAAATACAAAATGCAAAGGAGATTGATGGGGTACATAATGAGATTTGTATTTGCTATTTTTAATTACTATAGGTACTATTAGCATTTAGTAACTCATTGGGCAATAATGGGAGCCATGGGCACGAAACCCTATAATATTGTACAGCTTTTTGTAAAGTCTAATATTATTTTCACCACTCGAAACAAATAATTTGCCTTTTGACACTTCAGTGACCACTTCAGTGTCCCAACAATTTATAAATAGTACACACCCGCTGGTCTATTCTGTGCTTGCAATTTTCTGAAAACGTGTTTAATCGTATTTAGTAACATACGTAATTATAATTAGCTAAGATGGAGATCGAAACTATCGAAGATCCGAAAGATATAACAATAACCCCTGAAAAGAGTGTCAATGACAGAAACGAATACCGGTACGTCCAATTTAAGAATGGGGTCAAGGCACTTCTTATTTCTTGCCCGCTGAACGTTTATAAGGATATTGACTTCTCTGGCCCTTACACTGCTGAGGATGGTCCACCTTTTCTTAAATATGGAGCAACTAGCCGAGCAAAAAATATGGCAGATGAAGTATTTTTCAAAAATGTACCAAAAACGACAGAATCAGAGGCAAACGAGGAGACAACCGATGAAATAGATAAATACTATGAAGAAAAGATGAATTTGGAGGAAGAGGGAGACGGAGACCAAGTCCAGGAACAAGATAATGCGGACCAGATCCTGGCCAAGGACCAATCTCCGTGTAAATGTGAGGAAGACAAAGATCTAGCGGAAAAAGAAGCGGTGGATCTAATAAGTAGTTTCAAAAATGAAGAATGCTGCGGATTAGGAGCAGAACTTTTAGAGGAAGAATTCCCCATTGAGGAAATTGATAACATCCGAGACGCTCTTGTAGATAGTATGGATTGGATACCCAGAGAAAGTGAAGATGAATTTGGATATTCTCAACCATGGCTTGATCCCATTGCTATTGCAAATGGATTAATCTCGGTCGATCCATATGATATTGCCTATAGCAAAGATGATGTAGCTAAACAAGCATTTTTTGACAATGATACTAAAACGGCGAAAAATGTACGAAAAAATACGAATTTCCATTTGCTGATCTATTTTTTGGGAAATTGTTGTAAAAATTAATTACTTTGCAAATAATTATGACAATTGGATATTTTCAGTGTGTGGTTTCAATCACTTTTCCAACTGGGGCTCTATTAGACCATAAATATGCCGTAAAAGGGCTAACAGATTTATCTAGACATGTCATACAGGTTATAAACTCATATTTACTAACATAAATAAAAATATCAATATGTTATAAAAACAACTTTCCATTTTACATATTTACAAATATACATTTTCACAGGATGGATCTATTATCTCCGCTAGAACTGGATTAGATTTAAATATGTCGACATTTGCACATGTTTGTAAAGCAAAAGATAACACGGGAGGATTTTTGCAAAGATTAAAAGGAGCTTTCAGTCCTGACATTAACTCTAAATACATCAATTGTATTTTGGATTCAAATTATCCATGTAAAAATAGTTTTAATATATTTAACATTCAAAATGCGTTTTAAATTCACCTTTTTTCATACGTTTTTACTCTTGGCTTCAGATTTGAATAGCATCCACGAAGAAATACATCCATTGGACTATAGTTCTCCTAAATTAAGTGACCGGAAACAACTCCAGTTTATTTATGGCTTAGCCAAAGAGGGTCATCCCTTTAAATCAGTCTCACCTGATTTTTATCTTGGACTAGCGCAAAAGTAATTTAGAATTAGCACTATAAATAGCATTATATATAAATACCCATTGTAAATATGGAAATTGTAAATATGGAAAATTCTAGTAAGCCTGAGAAGAGCCTAAAAGATTTGGATTGTGACCTTATGAGATTGTGGCGTAGTGATTATTGTGCCGATATAGCTTCCCTCGTAATACAGGTAGAACTTATGTGCTAACTTATAACTTAATTACGTAATATTTTACACTTTAGTACTTAAATTTTGTATATTATTTTGTACCTACTATGTACAATGTCATTTTGTAGGCCTCTGAATCACTGGATAGCCTCGAAAAAATTGTTCGTAACGAATTTGAAAATATACCTCGTCCACCTTTTCGAAAAACAGAAAATCATTCAGAATGGCCGTTTGAAGAGGATGTATTCAAACATTTGTACAAAATTTCGTATCGAGATGGAGAAAAATATCCTACGGTAAACTTGAATCTTCAAAAATTATTTACAAAAATTATATAAGTGCATCGTCTGAATAAATAAGGTAATTAATGCAATTGCAGTTACTGCTCTCTTGGGCTTTAAATCCTTGTTTATGGAAAAATTACAAAGGGAAACCAATGGAGTACGTAGCATGGTTGCTCAACCATAAATTAAAGGGAGGTCTTTATTCCGCTCTTGTGCAGAAGTAAGTTTCAATGCATAATATGTACAAATGTAAATATGTAAATACTTAATTGTTCATTATTATTGCAATTCAGACAATTCATTACGGATATCCAAGCTGGATGCAATCGTACCGGATATCATCGGAATGATTATTGTTCATTATTCCAAATATTTATTCAGCTTACTGAAAAGGGTGCAGATGCAGATAATATTCGAACAGTAAGCGTTGTATTTTCAATATCCAGACTTTCCAGACAAATACGAATTTTTAAAATAAACTTTTTGAATTTTTTTAAATACAGGTTGTCCGAACTCTATTTCTGTACATTAACTACTTGAAATTCGTGACCCCGAATCAAGAGTTGTTTAATGCTCTTAAGTTTTCCCGAGAAGTAACATTTAATAGCAATGAGCAAGAAACCAATTCATTACGAAACTTGCAAGTTCCATTTGGAAATGTTACCAGTCCGCAGCCAAATATTTGTGCCTTGGGTGAGGCAATGTGTATGCTATCCCAAGAAGATATTCCAAATATACTATCTGCAGATATTCGCTTCTTCGAACACCAGGAAACAGAAATTGATAACTTCTTAACTAGTTTGGATATTGACAAATGTATCTTCATGCTAAGCTGCCGAAAACTCGAATCCTTCGGAATGATTGAAGAACCGTATTATAAATCTAAGTATTATACAACAGGTAAATAAATTGAATATACTATAATAATATACTGTACAACAGATAATTTCTACACTAAATATACTAATTACATGCAAACGAAAATTTAAATTCGCTGTTCTTGGTTATGGTTAGTTATTCCAGATACGTGGAAATCAGGAGATGAGGATTCCAATGATCCAATTGCAAATATAACTGCAAATTTTGACGTTCCAAAATTATATGAACTTTTTGAGAAATCTCTTCGAACTGATTTGGATCCTGAAAAGACTGAGGTAATGATTTATGGATCTTACTTCCTATGACACACATAGATACCTGTGAAATTTTACTAAAATATGATTTTACACTAAAGCCGGATGACATTGAAGCCAAAATCTTTCTAAACGATCCTAGTAAAATCATTTGGAACAAGACTAACCAAAATTACAAAGAAACAGTTTCATACACTGTTCATTTCGCTGCCCCATTACTTAATGAATTTCAACCCAAAAGGTATTATGATACAATAAGTGACAGAAACTTTTCATATTTACAATATTATTGTAGTTCACATTATTATTATATAGGTATACAATTTTATTTACAATATTTTACAAAATGTTTTTCCTAGAGCTGTAATGGTCGCACTCATGGCAAAAAAATTGAATAACACTTGCGGTTATATAAGTCCATATCAACTGACAAACCTACACTGGTCTATTGAACCAACACTCTTTGGCGTCCTAATTAAAGTCTTTGGCCACGGAAGCCAAGCTAATTTTGCATTGAACTGGATTGTGGCAAGATATAATTCTGCTATGTCCTATATTCAAAAAAATGTTGAGAAGATTAAGAACTTAGTACTGGAGGATTACAGATCTGCGCTTTCGAGTCCAGAATGCTTGGCTCGGTATTTTCATAATATGGATTGATAAATCTTTTTAATATGTACTGATCTGTATACAGTTATCTTTTATTATGTTATCTATAATTTTGTTTTATGTTTCAGATGTGTTTACAATTACATATCAGTTAGAAATTATATTCCTTTAAGAACGCGATTGAATACCTTGGAAGATATGAATACTAAATCTTTCAATGATGAGATAAGTGCGTTTATACAATCTTTCAGCACCGGATGCCTGGTTTTAGGACGCTGCTGTACCGGAGAAATAGCAGCTATGCAGGAGACGCTTCCTAATAATCTAGTAGTATTAGAGCCAATAAAGCCACAAGTACTACTGATATCCTATCTGTGTAAAAATATGTACATAATTATGCAAATAGTAAATATGTAAAGACAATTAATATCAATCTACTAATTACAGATCCTTTCCTATATGTGGCCAACTGAATCTAAAATTATTCGTCTAGTTAGCGAGTCAGTGAAACCGGAAAATGTTTATGTCCATCAGCATTTTCAGCTGCAGCTAGCCACTGCGGAAACAAAGGCTTTTGCTAATATTCTTCTGGTAGTAAAGAATGACTTAATTAAATGAAAAAGGGCAGCAATAATGATGTTTTAATGATTTATTTCATTTTATTTTAGGATATTGTCAGAATGGAATTGTCTATATCGCGTAATGACACTAAAATGCAAAAATTGTATATCGAAGCCCGCATAAATGAACTGAATGGTGTAATGGATTTTGAATTGATAGCATCAACTTCGTAAGTTCGTTTCCTTAATATATAATACTACTTTATATATATGTACATATTTGCAAATACCTTTATTAATTTTGTCTTTATGATAGAAAAATAAATGTGGACGAAGTAGAGATACGTCTGGAAGATTTCATGGATTCGATGCATAAATTCATTAAGATGAATAAAGACTCTTTTGGATCGGATTACGAGTCCATAATTCAATCATTGGGCGTGAAGCGCTCCTGTGGACCATCTTTCCACTCGATAATTAATGAAATTCACGAATATGAGAGAAAAGTCAAGGATTTTACATTCTCGTTCAAACAAATTCCTCTAGAAGTAAGCATTAGCATACGATTTCTATATATTATGCTTATTTTTTGATGCCATAACTAGAAATCTTACTGTTTTCAAAATATATTACAGGGGGGACTGTACAATTGTATTGATCCAAAGAAGTTCTACGAATGGTTTGTCGCCAATTTCCACGAGAAAACTAAAACACGCAAAATGACTATTGAGATTGTTTCCTCGCTGGTCACATCAGAGAAGAATGACGAGGTCAGGTCAAAGAAGAGAAAAATTGACGAAGGTTTTGAAGTCATTGAGCCAAAAGTGTATTCATTGTGGCAACCGAATCATGGCCAACAAGCTTCGTTGTTCATTGAAGATATCGAACTTTTCAAAAATGGCCTAGATTATTACCGACTGGACTCACTGAAATCTAATTAATTTCAAAAAACCGATTTAAAATACATTATACTAAAAATATAGGTTAATTCTTAAGCTTTTGTGCAATTAATGCTAAAGTGTAGTTCTAATGTGATGAATGTGATGATATGTGTAATATGGAAAAGTTGTAAATTTTTTCTCATTAATTCGAGTCCAAATTATTGTAACAAATTACAAAATCCCAAACTGTTAATTTGGAAGCAAGTGTACGAAATGTAAATGGTGTATGTAGTAATTATGAAACCCACATGATTAAATTAGCTATTGGGTAATTATTCTTCAGTATCCGTCATGGATTAATTTAACTAAATGCCATAATATATTATTCCTTTATTTCGCTGAAAATGGGAAATAAACGTGATATTATAAATGTGACTTGACTATTTAAGTTTTTTAAGATTCCAACGAGATGGGTGTCAAATGCTAATATTTTGCAAAATATATATTTCATTTTTTCTCCTATTCATTTCCAGAAATATTATGTCGCATGCCTTTGTCTGCTCCAGTTTCATTCATATAGCTTAGCGAAAATAAAAATTCTACACTGTATCAGCAAATGTTCGGGTGGAAGCTTTATGCGTGCTTTAGGTACATTTTTGCCCATAGCAAGCGCGCTTATTTGAATTTTCAGATGCAGAGAACCTTTTACTCACTCACTCGGACGACAAAAGTGACGAAAGAACGACAAGACGTCTTAAGACAACGAAAGTGGAGAAGTGGACCATAATAACGTTCGTTAACGTGATTTCATCGTCGTCTTTGGAAGCAATACTTGTCACAGATTACATTTTCAAGACAAGTTTTGCCAAAAACGAGACGACGAAGGAAGCACGTCTTTGTGGAACTCAGAAGTAATTTTGAATTTCTTATATTTCTAGTAATTTCAAATGTAAATTAAATAAACTATGAATTAACATTGCAACAAGATTAATAACCAAAACCAATTTGTTAAACTAGTTTACTTTAAACTGTAAAAACACTAATTGACAACTGACGTTACTGATTAACTGTTGTGGGCGTTTCTCGTTTATGCAATTTCGAACTGAATTTTAAATTTGCTTTGTTCAATGCTTATTTATTGTTTTGTTAATAATGTTGAATATTATGTTTGCGATTTCCTTGTCCTCTGTTGTTGTCAATATTGTTATGCCCTATTATGTGTCAACAAGGGGTCAGGGTGGGCGTTTTTATTTTTTGAAAGGCCGAAATGGTATACTTATGAGCTAATATGTTATTTAATATTATAAACTTAGAAAGGATATTATAATATTTTTAGATTCAATTCCAGACCGCATCAATGCAATTGTCATATTCTAACAAAGTAAATTTTGTAGACTAACTTTTGCAAAATATTTCCTTGTTCGTAATCTTTGAGTCGTTTGAGTGCTCATATTAAGTCAGTAAAATAGTGTTGGCTTGTCGCCTTTAGCTAAAACTGACTAGTTAAAGCAAATGTAGCAACCAATCAGTCTGTGCTTCCTTCCGTCCTATACTGCCTAGAGTTGCTCTGTCACTACCTTATTTACAATTAAGGTTTTAAAAAGTATTCTAAGTCATAAAATTGCTAAATTGGTTTATGGTAAGCCTTTAACTGTTGCCTTTTTATCAGCACTAACTCACCCTACTACTAAAGCATGCTGCGGTATAAAGGTTGGTGCCCATTTCTTCAAAGTTGGTTCTCTTTAAATTCTGCTTAAAACGTGACGCTTAAATATTGTTTTTCCATATTTATATGTTATCTCAATCTCACTTGCCTGACCTTATAACTTACTAGACCAGGCATCTTCGATGAGAAAAGAAGAAACAAATAATAATTGCAGTTCGGAAGATCTGGAAGAATCGGTGAAAAAGCTTTATAGGAATACTTCAGAGGATGTCGACTTGAGAGTATTGCCACGACGTTCTTTGAAAATTATCAATAACTATTTGAAGAAATGGGGTTGCAGTTCAAATCAGAAGACTTTATGGCTTTGTGCTACTGATGATTCTCACGTTTCTTTTATTAAACTTGGGATGGAGGATGTAACTACAGTTATTTTTACTTTTTAAATTGCCAGTTAATTGTACAAGTACTGTTTAACTCTGTGTAGTCATTTGGATAAACATAGCTTATATTTTTCCAGAATCCATGCTTATGTAAATTAATTAATTTGCCTTGTCGCAGTATTGTACTTTGTACACTTCACTTTGCTTTTAGTAGATTATCACTAAACTAAGACTAACTAATTAGTGGATAGGTATATTTAGATAAGTGGTAGGTAT